>QODF01000169.1:129164-225332 GCA_024372805.1 Oostethus manadensis | reverse complement strand
TATATATATATATATATATATATATACACAGTCATTGACAACCTGCATGTGTATGTGTACCATGCAATAGTCAAATATACATTACAGCAGTGGTTCCCAAACTTTTTACAGTTACGTACCCCTTCAGACATTTGACCTAAAGCCAAGTACCACCTACTCTTGCACACTTAAAAAACATAACCCTTTTTTTATCCTAATTATCTTGAAATAATGAACATAATTAATTTACTCATTCATTTTAAAGTTAAAAAATGTCTATTTTGATAATATTTCACATGAGCATTGACAAATATTCATCCTACATATACTTTATTCCTGTAGGGCCTCATGAAATCTGTTTTATTTTATTTTTACCTATTTCTGTTTCATTTTTTTTTCCAAATTCTGTTTTTTTTAACTCAATTTTTTAAAATTTTACACCTATTTTTGCCAGCATAGTATGTTTGATTTTTGGCTTAATGAATAAAAGGCCCCTTAATTAAATGCAAAACACCTTACATTTACTGATGCAATACATCAATGGACCATTTAGCCCAGTAATTGAGAAGTGGATGTAGCTTGGCTAACATTTCTGATAGGATGCACACATTGCTACAAAATCCTCAACAAACTGTAATGCTGTGCTTGCGATTAAGGAAGATGTAGCACCCATGCAATTATAACTGCATATGTAAGATATTTTTATGACACACTTATTTTGTCTACAGTTAGACATGGCAAACGACGCTTTTATTTTGAAGGGCGGAAGAATGTTCTATGTGTGAGAATGTCTCTTTAGGTGCAAAAGTAAACGTGCTTCTTGTCTTTTCTTCACTCAGAACTGGCACGTCGTCATCGAGCATTGTAGAACGCTCCTTACATTAAAAGCAGTGAAAATATACTCATCCAGCCCGAATTGCATACAGCAAAGCGAAGCTAAGAGGAGGTCACGCCAGCTTTTGCCAGTGTTTATCGTCATTTCAACATGTTTAGCGTTTAGGATTCCGCGTTTAACAGTAAATTAAGTTTTTACTGGCTTATTCCCCGATTCCGCGGAAATCACGCCTCCATGAAATCATGCATGTATTGGAGCCTATTACAGTCTGATGTTGGAATTCTTCCGTTTGAATGGCTTGAATTTGAGCTTCCCATTTTTGTTCACTCACGATGGCTATGGTTTAAATCTGCGTATTAATTTATCACCAAATTGAAGAGGACAGTTTAACAATCATGTTAAAGCAGTACCTGTAATACAAAAAGACATGCAACCAAAGCCCCATTTTCAGGGGAATCCCCACTTACAGTGACAGGTGTTCCCCGCTGTGCCGTGCAGGGATTGGAACACCAACATAAATGAAATCTTAATGCACAAAATAATCATCAAACTTACTTATTTCTTCATATGATGCACACAAAGCAATGAACAACTTCACGCTCTGTCTCCCGTCCTTCATTCTCTTCGCGCTGTGAGACGTTCAGGTGCACTCGTAAGATAAGATAGGATATGCTTTTATTAGTCCCACAGGTAATTGTGAGTGTTTGGCGCTAATTATTTTTCATTTCTATTTCCGAACCCCCTATTGCATTTGGCACCCCACTTTGGAAACCTAGGGACTACACCACTTACTACAACAGTTGGAAAAGAAGGACATGTATCTGTTATTCTGGTTTGTAGTCATCAATTAAGGTTATATAGGTTAATAGATCTATAGCTTAAAAAACTAAAACAAAACAACAATAAATATTTTTTTCAAAGTGATAAATTCATTGTTACAAGTAATTGGATTAAAAGCCCAGTCTGCTATTCACAGATAGGGTAGAATGGCAATAATGCCACCTACCCCGAAAGACCCAAACTGAACTCAGTGCAAAGTTTGGGAAAAAGCACAATTATTTCATTTCCACATGATGCAAAACAACAAAGTAATCGTATACCTTGTCCTCTTCAGGTCACCCTTGTGCTATACTACATCAAACATTGCATGCATTCTGTCTGTGGTGTACAAATGTAAATTACAGAACCAGGGTGAGAAGACAGCACCCATTGTGACATTTTTATTGAAGGAAAAATGTCACCACAGTGTGTTTCCTAGAAACCTTTTCATTAAATGAAGGTGCATTAATGATTCAGCTATTTTACAGAACTGTCACATAGAAGTGGAGGTTTCATTGCAAGATGTATGTGGAGTAAATAAAGCCCATGATTATTGTGGGAGGCATTTATAATCATTACCCTACCCAAACAGTATGTGGTAGATAGAAGCTTTCCTGAAAGAGAGTTCACAAGTTCACACTACCGAGAGGGCTTTGCAGGTGCTGCACAATACGGAGTTGCAGTTTGTTAGTGTAGTCTCAATGGCACTAGTGACGAGTGGTGCAGTTAAAATTAATGGTGAAGCACTGAACCTTGTTTAGCGTCATTAATCTGTTCCTGAATGTCCTACTCAAACACAATATTATTATTATTAAATTATTTTCCCATAAGAAACGATGTAAATCCAATTAATCCATTCTGGACAACCAAAACTGTTAACACAAAACACATTTTTGTACTTTTACAGTTATAGTTTTACATGCAGAAAACAATTCACAATGCATATACAGTAAATAACAAGTGAAAGGGATCAATGAACTTTGTCATTGTTCTTGGTTTAACAACTAACAATGTCGGCTGTGACGCATCGGTGAGGGGCGAGCAAAGATTCACACGCCTTTGTCAGATTTTCAATATTTCAACAACAACAAGAAACTTTGTAAATTTCCATGTTTCCACTATGGGTTATTTTGCAGCCGTGATCAATAAGAGAAGCAGAAACATGCGGCGTAACACTGTTGGATAGCAAAAAACTACAGAGTCAATTGCTAAAGACATCCTATACAGGTGACAAAGCTGGGCGACAATGACTTCCGATTTGAGAAGATCAATACTTTACAAACGCAGGTTTTAATATATCGTACGCTTACTGGTGAATGTATGCAAACCGAGGCAACATTTTTGCGTAATCAAGGTTCCACTGTTTCTATTTTGTTTCTTGTATTCACTTTTTTAGGTGCTTTACCTTGGAGTCTTCCTCGAAAGTGTCTGCAGGTTTAACTGACTTTGGACATAATGTATTGCTGTAAGCAATAATTTACAAAGTTAACAGTTCTAGCAACAAAGACACAAAAGTCCGATTAGTCAAAGAAATGCCCCTTTAGGGTGTCAAATTTGATCTTTGCAAAGGTGCCTAAAGCAACTTTTTTAAAAGATTGACAAAAGAACATGGTCAAATTAATGGCCACTGTAATTCATTATTTGAACCACAAAAACAAGTGTAGGGTAAAGTGCACCACAGCCACTCATTTAGCACTTTAACTGTCACAAATTAGGATGCCTTGCTGACATATTTACGTGCTACTGATATGGGACATTGCACTTTTTTTTACAGGACAGTTGCACAGGAAGAGGTCTCATCTGAAGGACATTTCTGCAAAATCTTGCATTCTAATGTTGTTTTAAGGTAAATGCTATATACACGAGTAATGTCACGCAACAAAGCACTTGACATGATACAATTCAACACAATTTGTTTTTTAAAAATTACTATCAAGACGTTTTCCCATTTCCTCGCACCTCGCTAAAATAATCTCCTCGTCATCCATGGTATATTTAACCCAGCGATAGTGTTGGCACATGAATGTTTCATAGTTACCACATTGTTAATTTATGTATTTTTTGTTATGTTGATTTTTCACTGCATCACGATTAGGAATGGCAATATTTGTTGTAAATTAAATATCATTGATGAGCAAATCTTCATACCTTTGGTATGGTTGTTTCTGGGAGTTTTTGAAGAGGTAGATTTTAGCAGTCTTTTGAAGGTTGTAAAGTTCTTACAATATATGTACGGTTGGATAGGGGAGTGTTCCAGAGAGTGGGGCCAGGCTCGGTCCAGCTAGGTTTGTTGTTGGGTTCTGTGACAAGGGCACAGGTTGTGATTATTGGAAGGAGCAGGAGCGAGTGAGGTGGCATGCAGCAAAGTTGCAGTTTATGAATAACTTTGAAGGATGAACTGTAGGGGATGGTTTTGCAATAATACAGTCTGGAGGTGATGAATCCATGAATGAAAGGGTTTCAGCAGTGGAAAGGAGAAAAGGAGGATGGGACAAAGATGGGCAATATGTCTGAGTTGAAAGTATGCTGTTTTTGGTTTCATTGGCTTCATTCCTCCTTACTTTCATTTTCTATACCGCTTATCCTCATTAGGGTCACGGGGATGCTGGAGCCTATCCCAGCTGACTTTGGGCGAGAGGCGGGGTACACCCTGGACTGGTTGCCAGTCAATCGCAGGGAAGAAAAACAAACATTCACACTCACATTCATACCTATGGACAATTTAGAGTCGCCAATTAACCTAACATGCATGTTTTTGGAATGTGGGAGGAAACTGGAGTACCTGGAGAAAACCCACGCACACACGGAGAGAACATGCAAACTCCACACAGAGATGGCCAACGGAGATTCGAACCCTGAACCTCCTGACTGTGAGGCCAACGTGCTACCCACTCATTCACCGTGCAGCCTCATTGGCGCAAATGAAAAGTTAATGTCCAAGAGGCAACGGGGCAGAGGTTGTTTAGTGACATAGTTTACTGACATATACAAATCTTTGACTGAATAAGTTGAGAGTTTTTGGAACAACAACTGAGTTTGTGCGGCAGTGGCTTAGGAGGTAGAGCAGGTTGTCGAGAAACTGGATGCCAATTCAAGCCGTTAGCATCTATTAGAAGTTACGTTTTCATCAGTTAAACCTAGTGTAGATGTGGTTAAATGTAATGGAGTGAATGATTAATGGGTTCTCAGTGCAAAGCGCTTTAAGTGTTGTACTATAGTTGAATTGGAGAAATCTGTTGTTCATTCAGGTGTTTGTAAATGAGGCAGCGTAGTGTGGGGATAAAGGATGATGGATCGGGTAAAGTAGGAGGGGGCAAGTACCGAAACTTGATAGACAGTTTGGGATATGGGGGCGATGAATAAGGCTCCGTTATTGATGGAAATAAAAAGCTGTATGTTGGTGAGGTTTGATTTGATCTAGGAGAGTACTGTGCTGGTGATCTTGAGGGAGGTTTCCAGACGGGACAGAAGGATGGACTGATTTTTCCTATTAAAAGCTGCGAAGAGCTCCAGTAGAATGGAAAGTCGGAGGAGGAGGTTGTTTGACATGGGCTGTTTCGATGCTGTGGTGAGGATGGAAACCAGACTGATCTGGATCGAGGAGGTTGTTGTTATTGAGGTGAATTATTTGACTGATGACTGTG
This sequence comes from Oostethus manadensis, assembly GCA_024372805.1. Taxonomy (NCBI): domain Eukaryota; kingdom Metazoa; phylum Chordata; class Actinopteri; order Syngnathiformes; family Syngnathidae; genus Oostethus; species Oostethus manadensis. The sequence goes on along the minus strand of QODF01000169.1, from coordinate 220,055 downwards.
CTTTCCAGTGTTTTTGACAGAAAAGGGGGATTGGAGGTGGACCGGATGTTGCTGATGTGCGTGACTGAAGCAGTTTTGAATGAGGGGGAAACTGAGCCAGAGGTGAGGGAAGAGATGGTTGAGCAAAAGATGAATCTTCATTTAACTTCTGCACAAATGTCAACAAATCTGTTGTGACAATTTTATTTGTGCGATGGAAATTTATTAGGCAAAATCTTGGAAGAAACAGGGGCGGAATGATTTGTCCTTCAGTATCATGAGTAGCAGTATTTCATATGCTGGGGACTCTCCAGTGGTGCATATAATCGAGGCTGTCTGTATACTGAGGCTAAAATTTCTGCATGGTGTGATGACCGTTTATAGCAGAGATGTTACAGGCAGGCTCTTATTAAATATTCATCGTGGGCCATTGGACATTTATATGCTGTCAAACTGTGGGCTCCACTGAGCCATTTGTTAAATCTTTGAACAGAAGGTCAAAACTCCACACTGGACAGATGTGATTGTTGTGCATGACTGTGATGAAGGTATTGCCACAACTGATCTACACACGAACATTAAAAATATACATTCCATTTAACCTAGACAAGTGGTGCATGATTGAATCAGAATTTGTGATAATTGGTGGATATAACATGCTTCACTGTAAATCGTTTCATTATATGATTGTTCAAAGTGAAAGTACATTAGGTGATTGGAAAGGGATGATTGAGAGAAACAGCAGATACCTGAATGTATGCAAGTATCATGGCATGACATTGGTTTCAGTTTACTTATCAAATCATCTATGGCGGTTTGCTTGTGCTGCAGGATCACAATGGAAACAAATACAATTTAACCGGTTGCCAACACCATGGAAAACTGAATATTGCAAACCTGTATGGATTATAAAAAGAATTGCCTTGATAAACAACTGACAATTTGTGGCAATTTGTGGTTTGTATGTGAGTGACATCCATCATATATAAGAAGTTGTGAGGTGGTAGATCGAGCCTCTTGATCAACTTGTGAGTGGGAGTGTAGAGTTAAAAATGTAAATTAAAAGGAAAAGAGCAATGATTACTTTCAGCATGGCTATCACCAGACCGCTACCTGCAAATATTCCACCAATAACATCACTTGATGTCACTTTTTTGACACTTTATGTTCATAATTACTAGGGATGAGCAAGTACACCACTATCTGCATCTGTATCTGATCACCTATCTAAATTATCTGCATCACTAGCTGTACTTGGAGTGGGCGTGGCATAAACCGGAAGTGGGTGTCGTTTAACTGTGGGGTGGAGCCTAAAATTGGTAGATTATTTTAGGTATGAAATTTACATTTACATCAGAAGTTGCTATATTTATTATTTACTTACATAACTATTAGCCAGCCACAGCCACAAAATTGATATTCAAATTCTGTCTCTGTGTAAGTAATCTACCTGTAAGACTTTATTATTTAATTATTTTTTAATGGTCTGTGAAGTTGATAATTCATGCAAACATCCAGTCATGGCAAGCGGAGAATATTCTGCCAGCCTTTCTCTTGTATTTTTCTCAAAAGCACCGTGTTCAGTACTGCTAACAAAGTTTTCCAACTGACTTTATATTATCAAAAAATAAGAAGAACATGACATGAAAAAAAAAAACACAAGCAGTGACCGTCAGAACACGATCATCTCTGTCTTGTCAAATGCACCGTGTACATTATAAAACAAGTTCACCAAGTAACGGTAGATACAAGATAAGTTGAGAAAAACCCATCCAGAGTGGAGTCAGTGACCAACGCTACATGAACTTTTTTTGGCAATTTATTCCATACATTATGAAACAAACAAGTTTACCAACTAACTTTAAATATCATACAAACCAAAAGACGGAGGTATGGACAAGCCAAGCAGGCAGAGTCACTGCCTGTATTACGTCTGTGAGCGATGACTCCTCTCTTGCTGTAACGAGTCTATTGAGTGAGAAGCGGTCACTGTATGTGACTGGCCAATCACAGAGCTCGAAGAGTGGATACCAATGAAGATTTTCCTTAATCCTGATTACAAATAATGATGAGTTGTATTCATGCTTGTATTTGGCAAAAATGCATTATCCGTAACAGATACTCGTTTTAGGCTCTTCCCCAATAATTTCCACACCCACCCACCCACAGTTGGTGTTAGTTTAGTTTACTGCTCAGCTCTTTTACCAATAGTACATTTACATGTTTTTATTTTTATTTTTTAGTTTCTTGTTTTTCTGGCCTTCTATACCCCGCAGCTATCAAGGTCCCAAATCAATGTCCAAAACATAAAATCCTCAAGAATAATGTGGTTGACTCATTGTTTTTATTATATTTCTGTGCACTTTTTCTTGGCACGTCTTCTGTGGAGCAATCTCTCTTTTAGCAGAAATTGTCACCAAAGAGAGGATGAAGGGGCGAGGCAATCTCAAAATCGTATTTGCATCTTTTTCTTAAATCACACTGGTAAATAAATCTACAATGGTGGATTGGACATTGACAACCTCTTGGAAGGTATTGACAAAGTAATTAAATAACATGCCAAGGAGGGTGACCCTGGTCCTGGACCCTGGACCCTATCAAGATCACCCACATGACATAATTATAATAATATAATAAAAAATAATATAACAAATAAATATATCAATCAGAAAAATTCAACATTTTGCTGAATTGTTCAAACTCCCATATCGACCAGTTAGCGTGGCTTACTGGTTAGGGAACTAACCATATGCAGTCTTACTGGCAACGAAACTGGCTGAAGGAGACACAGGAGAGTGTGTGTTTCCTTCTCTGTGGCACTGTTGCTGGCGGTAACATGCCGTCATCCCAGGAGAAAGCGCTCCACCTGCTGTAGCCCAGTTCACCTTGCATCAGGCTCAAACCTTCTAATGTAGGGTTTATTAGGAAGTCATTTGGCAAGCAGAGAGTATCTATCTATCCATCTATCTATCTATCTATCTATCTATCTATCTATCTACTGTATTTGTTAGATATTGTTACACAGCAAGAGTCAGTCTATTAGCTCCGTGAATTTTCTGCCCAATAGATACACAGAAAAGGCCTTCTTGACACACATACACACACACTCACATAGCACAATCAGAGTTGGGCAACATTTATATATGACTGATGGAAAAATACTGAAAGAGGCAGACTTTCTAGAGGGACGCTGCAACTGGTAACTACTCTGCGTACTTTCATTCTGGGCTTCCCGGTCGATGTTGAGTCCAGCAGTGTCACCAAATATTGTGCTCTTATTTTTTTTTATACATTATGAAAACCTTTTCAATTGTGGGATCCTTGACTACTTCTCTGATAGCAATGTGGTCTCAATATCTGTGAAGGAAGGCTAAAGGGAATGGATAGCCTTTACACTTTATTATAAAAATAAGTATAAAATTGTGGTAATGAGTTGAAGTGAATTGCTACATGCAAACCAGTCAAACCACACAGGGAACAGTGACCTGAAAAATAATTGAAAACTAGAAGAACGACTAGAAAACAGTGGCTTGAAAGAGGTAGTTTCATTAAAAAGATTCATATTTTTATACTTGTGTCTGTGATCTTTTTTTAAATCCTGTGGGCTGTAGTTTTCTTCATATTTTGAGCTTCATGTTTCTTTGAGGTGGAGAGCAGATATGGCGCTGCTCAAGCACCCACACCCCTGTAGTCAACCCAGCTGTTTCCTCTCACACCTCTGAACTCAAAGTTTCGTTCATGGTGGTAGCGAGTTTGCAGATTTTCACCTATGACTAGGATGTAACCCAGGCGATGGAGGAGGGAACACTATCTGCAAAGTTTATCAGACCAAAGTAGTCTCAAGCTTCACCATGGCGCAAAGGCAACAGGCTCCTCAGCCGTGCTGTCTGCTGCTGACACCCACACGCAAGAAGCATATTGGAACAGCAGGCTTTTTTTCTGCCAGCCACAGGCAGCCTGGCTTACAAGAACAGATGTGTGTCCTCATAGTCCAGCTTCATTATGCAATCTGTACCACATGGGACTCATTCTCAGTGCAGCGCAAAGATACGATTATGGCTACTGGCATTCAGCCCCCAAACATGTGGAACTGCTCCTTGCTTGATGCTCTACATGGCTTTTTGCCTTGAGGCTGGAATGACATTTTAAACTATGCCCTTCTTCCTTCTGTTAGTCAAGTTACTGTTAGTGTCACTTATGGAGATGGGTTGTTTGCTTTGGCAGATAGAAAATAGATATATAGACACTTCTAGCAGCTCTGCAAAAACATCATCTTTATAAGCCTAATCATGTAATACAGTGGTTTTCAAACTGGGGTCAACGCCCCCTAGGGGGGCCCGGCGTTATGACGGGGGCGGGAGCGGGTGGGGGTGTCGGGTCGCGTGGGGGTAGCGGCTCTACCACGAACACTTTTCATTATTACCATATTTTTTGGGCACGGGGGCTCTGAAAATCATTTTATCTCCAAAAGGGGGCTGCTGCAAAAAAGGTTCGGGAACCTCTGTCTTAAAATCATCAAATTAAATAAATAAATGAATATGGAACAGATGACTTCACATTTGTACTGCAATAAAGCATGGTATACAACAATAATAATACATAATGATAATAATACATAATAAGGTAAAAAGTCCAGTCCTGTGTGTGTTTTTATCGCTCCCCCTGTGTTGTGTTGAAAAGCTGCGTGGCATGGGGGGGAATGATCTGCTCAGTCGTTCAGAGGAGCAGGACGATGGTAGTAATCTGCCACTGCATAACTGGCAATGGCAGATGAAAAACACTGGCATAACACTTGTGGATTGTAAAAATAAAACAAACAAACAAACTATACATTCTTGTGCGCAAGGATTATGCCTTTTATACAATATATTGCCATTTGGATGTTATTTGACTTTGATCAGTTTCATTGTCTGTTCTGTTTCAGAATAACGTTTGTTACAAGATACGTCAAATCAGTTGCATCTGGTCTCAAAACGACACCTTTCGTATTTTAAATGTCATTTTTATTTCTAAATATAATTTACAGTAAGAAAATAACTGCCGGCAAGACATACAAAAGAAGTAATAATGATGTCTTCGTGCAAGTCTCCGAGTGTAAAGACTCACCACAACAATGAATGTGTGACTGTCTATTGCATCATCTCTGCATCTTCATGCATAATCAAACAAAAAGTGATTAAACATGATGAATGTGATATCTCCAATGAGTTGATTGTTTTTTTTCAACATAAAAACATTTAAAAAAAATCAACACCAGATCATGAAAACTTGACTTCAGTTTTCCTACCTAAAAAGGAGTGGGAGAATTGTCAGGCTCAGACAGCTTTGACAAGCCACATTTTGTTGAGTCATCTTTTCTAGCTAATATATATATCAAGCATTTTCAGCTAAATGTTCTCACAGAAATTTTCTTCACATCTGAGGTTGTGTATGAGATTCTGGCCCGAGCAGAGGAGTTGAAGTACCTTCACAAATGAAGGAAGGCTTGATTGGTAGATTGACAGACTGATTGGTGCAGCGCCTACAGTGATGCGGATGGGATGAAGAGTGAGCTAAACCTTTCAGTGTAACAGTTGATCTAAGCTCCCACCTTCACTTATTGTCATGAGCTGTGGGTAGCGACTGAAAGAACATAGGATTGCGAAGGTTTGCTGGACTCTCCCATAGAGATAAAGTGAGAAGCACTGTCATTCAGGAGGAATTCGGAGGCAGTCGCTCCTCCGCATTAAGAGGAGCCAGATGATGTGGTTCAAATGTGTGGTCAGGATACCTTCCTGAAAAGGTGTTCAGGGCACGTTCAACCAGTAGGGCTGCTTGGGGAAGACCCAAGACACTTTGGAGAAACTATGTCTCTCAACTGGCATGGGAACACCTAAGGAGCCCCCAGGAGTAGTTGGGCAATGTAACCGAGGAAAGGGAAGTCTGAGTTTCCTTGTTTAGGCGGCTGTTCAAGCTTGCACCAGAGACAAGATTTTAAAAGGTTGCCCACAATATATACATATTCAATTAAATGTTAAATGCATGCCAGAGTCAGAGATGAGACATTCCAACGCCATACAAGAATGATGAAAAATATCATATATATAAACAGGTCAGTTGACTGGAATAACAAGATCTACAGTAAGTTGTCATCATGTATGCCATTACTTACATGTACAATTTGCTTGTGAATGCCACAGACCCACATGATGAGCAAAGGTAAAAAGATAAAAAACAGTGAAAGATCCCTGGGGATACGGTTCTTGGGCAGAAAAGGGTGTGTGGGAGTGCGGTCTGGCCCCAGGTGACCCCAATTACAGGCATTCAAGAATCACTGGATCTTGTTTTCCCCAGTGAGTGAGGGCTGGAGTGGGACATCGACAGGTGAATTGGTGCAGCATCTGCAGTAATGCTGATGCTGTACCAAACCGTCAAGGTGCCAATCTATGTCCCTACCCTCAACTTTGGTCATGTGCAGATACAAGCGCATGAAATTAGTTTCCTCAGGACGGTGGCTAGTGTCACCCTAAGAAGGAGAGTGGGGACCTCAGTCATCTGGGAGGAGATCTGAGTAGAGACGCAGCATGGATAAAGCAGCAAAACATAGAACAAGCAGTTATGACTGAAATAAGGATGGTCAAATATTCCAATGAAAAGGACAGGGCAAATCTATGAAAACTGTCACACATCAAGGTGAATTTGAGCTCAGTACACTGTATGTCTGAGGAGTTTCCTCTCACCTGCCTGGAGGCACACGAGAGGGTACTTCAGCAGCTTGCAAAGTTGCATAAGTTGAATCCTTCAGCTGATTACTGGCTTTAAAGTGATTCTCGGATGATGAGGAAAGGAACGCTTCATTCAAGTTATTTCAAGGCTTTTGATTTGTATGGTGCACAAACACAACAAGAGTTTAAAAAAAGATTACTTCTTGCCTCATACTTCATTCTGGTTTGCACTGACATACAGCTACTGCATCATACCTAGGAGTGGGAAGTAAATGTATTTGAACCCTTTCAAATCTCTTACATTTTTACATAAATTGGTCACATTACTATGGTGTGAAAAGGTGTTTGCCCCCTTCCTGATTTTTTGTTACACTGAAATGTTTCAGATAATCAATTTCAATCAAACTAATTTAAATATTAGGAAATGACAACACAATTAAACACCATATGCAGTTTTTAAAATAAACGTTTTACAATTAACAGAAAAAAAATCCAAAACTACATGACCCCGTGTGAAAAAGCCATTGCCCCGTAAACTTAATAAATGGTTGGGCCATCTTAGCAACGGCGACTGAAATCAAGAGTTTGTGATAACTTGCAATGTCTCTTTTGTAGTGTGCGGAGGAATTCTTTCCCACACATCTTTGCAGAATTGCTGTCATTCAGTCACGTTGGAGGGAAATGCAGTGTTACTTTCATGCCAGATGTAATGGGGCACACACTTTCCAAACAGTTCAACTTTTGTCATGTTAGACCACAGTGCCTTTTCCCAAAGATCTGGGTGTTTTTCTGGCAAAACCGAGATGGGCGTTAATGTTCCTTTTGTTCAGCAGTGTTTTTTATCTTGTGTCGTTCCTATACCTATGGTTGAATCATAAACACTGACTTTAACTGAGGCTAGAGAAGCCTGTAGTTCTGTCACAAATACCCTGTATTTTGTGTATTTGTGACACAAATACCCTGTAGGGTATTTGTGACTTCCTGGATGAGTGGTCGCTGCGTAGTTTTTGTTGGCAGGCCACTCCTGGGAAGGTCCACTACCGTTCTATGTTTTTGCCACTTGTAGATAATGACTCTCATTGTGGTTTGCTGGAGTCACAAAGCATTACAAATGGCTTCGTAACCTTTTCCAGAGTGAATAATTAATCAATTGTTAGTTGTAATCAAATGTTTTTATCCTTTAATAATAAAACGTTAATTTAAAAACTGCATTTTGTGTTTAGTTTGTTGTCATTGACTAATATTTAAATGTGCTTGATGATATGAAAATTTTAACTGTGACAAACATGCAAAAAATCATGAAAGGGGCAAACACTTTTTCGTATATAGTCTGGTCTTTATCTAAATCACAAAAATAAACAAAAAGTCTGCTATAGTATAACATGTAATATTCACAGAACAGGGAGAAAAAAGTGAGCAAAAACGAGGACTTAATAACTGGTTGACCCTCGTTGGGCAGCAATAAATTCAAATACATTTTCTGTAGCACAGATCAGATGTGCACCATAATCAGAATCAATCAAGTATGGCTCTGAACAACAATGTTGCAGTTCAGCAAGATTCTTGGGAATCTGGTACAAACAGGCCCTGTCCACACGGGAAGGCTACTGAGATTTTTTTTTTTGGCGGGGTTAAAAAATTTGCATCCACACTGTGATTAGTAAATAGTTGCATCCAGACAAGAACACAACTGGAGTGAAAACAATGTAATACACAAGGCCTGTGATCAGATACGCATACGGAACCACAAGACAAACCAAACTATAGAAGAAAAAAGAATGCATGCCCATAAGTCTGTCGTTTTCCGCTTTCCAAGGCTTGTCTAGATTTACAACATAGTGCAATTACTTCTACGAGTCATTTTGGGAGTATAAGACAGTGAAATACCAGGAGAATGTTGACTCGAAGCGGGGCTGGGGTCGAGCCGGCATTTTCAAATGCTGCCACTCTGGAAGCTGCTCTCAAAAAATAAAATTTCAGGGCAACCACATTGTTGTTTCCATGTAGATGACAGACTCCATGTGGACAGCCCCAAAGTCTGAAGCATTCTGTTGTTTATTTGCATTTGTGTTTTGGATCATTGTCCTATTGCATCCTCCCATCCTCATTCGAGCTTCAACTATTGAAGAGGGGGCCTGAAGTTCTCCATGCCCTAAGGCAACAAGGCGCATCCATACCATGATGCTCCCTCCACATGTTTGATAGCCAGGATAAGGATTTGATTTTGGTGTTTTCCTCCACAAATGGCGCTGTCTGTTCCTCCCAAAAAATTCACCTTTTTTTCATCTGTCGATTTTTTTTGCCAGTAGCATCCATGTGCTTTTTAGCAAACTTCAAATGTGCAGCAATGTTTTTTTTAAGATTCGAAACATAAATCATCTCACCAATGCCCTTACAAGCAAAACTTCAACTGTGCTAATGCAACTTTGTTTTAGAAACATTTATATTAAAATAGGATATATTATATAGCTAAAAAGGCCTGGGTATTTCCGTTGGGCATCTCTGTGTGGAGTTTGCATGTTCTCCCCGTGCGTGCGTGGGTTTTCTCCGGGTACTCGGGTTTCCTCCCACATTCCAAAAACATGCATGTTAGGTTAATTGGCGACTCTAAATTGTCCATAGGTATGAATGTGAGTGTGAATTGTTGTATGTCTATAAGCGGTATAGAAAATGGATGGATGGATATTTACATTTTTCCAATGCTTCTCTCTAAATATATGCTGTATGTTCACTTATTTTACTCATTGTTAGAATGTCTGATTCATGTTTAATATTAATATGAATATTTGTAAGATTAAAGTACATGTAAATCAGTGCATGCAGCATACAGTGTATGTGAGAGTTACAATTGTAATTAACCGTGGTTCCAATTAGCATGTCCTGGTTTTGCTGGTAGAACATTTCTAAAGTCACAGAAAGTACTTTCAAACAGAGGCCTTTCACACTGTGTGTGCCTCTCACTTTTTTAAATGAAAGGAAATGAGACTTCCATTACTGTCTGCAACACCACCTGCTGCTCCCACAATTGCTGTAATCCAAAAATGTCAACAGCTGACACCTCAATCACGTTCACTATCTCCCTTAGAAAATTTCACAGTCAACCTCAGGAAAGCAGCAAGAAACCTGTTTCACTGAAACATTTTTCTGATCTTAATAGTAAGGCACATTTATGGCCCTCCAAAAAGAGAGCCTGTCTAGACAGACTTGATGTTATCGGAAGATGGCCCATAATTGTAATATATACTCACCACCATTTTCAAATCATCCCCCAAATCTCCACAGTATATAGAAAACTGACAAGAGGAAATAACTAAGAAGCATCACGACTAACATACTAGCATTGTCATTATTACTGCGTGGGGTAGTATTACCTAATACTGCAATTTGGCTTGGGGATTTGTAAGTGGGCCAAGAGCAATAGTCATAATACAGTATATATTACATGTCAAACATTTTCGAACACCCCAATTTTTCCTGTTGCCTGTTTCTGGTACCACAATATGGGTGAACAATTTAAGGCTGTTCTGCAGAAATGGAGGTTGATCAAGTCTAGGCAGTTGTTGCAACTAATTCCTACAGGTGTTCCAAGGTGTGGAGTACGTACTATCTCCTCTGTCTGCACAAAAGCAGTGATTGCAGCACACTGCAGTAATATACCCTCCTGAGCATCAGTTGAACAGTATTGAACTGGAGAATGTAATTTGTTGCTACAAAAATGGCAAGAAAAAAGACAATTAACAATGGCAGAGAGACTGACCATCTTAACACTTAATAATGTAGGTCTTTCCTCCAAAGAAATTGGAATGTTCTAAAACTTTTGACTGGTAGTGTGGATCAGAGCCGTCGTCTACTTGCTCTACTACTTCCACATGCACAGTGCCTCCAGAAATGTCAAGGAGGTGAAGGTTTTCTTTTAATGCTTGTGCCTCACGTCCACCCTTCTTCCCTCTCATGACAACACAATTGTCCAATAGAATACTGGTTACTTGTTTCCACCCAAGATCATAGCACTGCAAGACACCTTTAAGTTCCATCATAAGTGTTGCTAAAGTTTACTTTCCTGCTTTCAAGATGTTATTACTCTAGCTGCATCATCATCAAAAACCGGAACTACAAAAATTTGTCATTTTTCCATGTGTTGGGTCATTGCTTCACACTCATGGCTGTAAGGCCGAGGTCTCCATCGTGTGGTTGTAAAACTTTTTTGCATACACCAGATTCTTCAAGCACAACAAACAGAAAGTACCTGGCTCTCCTTATAGCACCAGCTCTCAAAAGGCTTTCCATCTCCACGCCTTTCTTCTATTCTTTCTTCTATCATTTTTTCTATCCTTTTGAGTTGATTAATTTGAATTTAAGGCCGTGGTCAATTAGTCTTTCCCTGACTTCATGAATTTACTCTAAAGTGTTCTGATCTGAATTTGGGAAAACACCCGCCTGCTTGGATGCCGGATTCAAGACCACTCATGTATTTTGATAGGGGTCGCTTGAAAGTGCACGTAGACCAGGGGTCTCAAACTCAACTTACCTGGGGCCTGTACTGACTCCAGAATCACATTTTAACCAAGTGTCAACAAATACCACTGGGAGCTGTCATAATCCATAGCTTTGGTAGGCCATAAGTATAAAAAATATAATACTCTGGCGCTTTTTGAGTTTCCCAAAAGATGGTCAAAGTAAGTCATTACTCAACGTAACTTTCTGTCTCCCGGTGTCATAAAAGAAATAACGCCATAACCATCACACACAGAACTTGACAGTGTCATTTTTGTGTTTTCACCGTGATTATAGGTAGTTTTCTTTCTAGTGACCAGTGTTGCCAACTTTGTCGCTATATCTGACATTCAAATACCTCTTGGTGGCATATTTTCTCAAAAGCGACTAGCGACAAATGTGGCAACTTTTTGAAGTGTTTTCTGATCTTTGGGGACTTCAAAGTGAAAGCACGTATTGTAGTTTCTGTTCTTAGTCCGCGGGTCTGCCCTGCTTCATAGTAGTCACAAGCACTCACCACCGCGAGACAGCTCACGGTGCACCCTGGGGGCATAGTGGATCTCCAAGATCCAAGATCCAATACAAGATAAAGGGTGGATGCTGGAGGAAAGTCCGGATGAATTAAATTACCAAATAAAATCAAGTTTATTTGTAGGTATTATAGTGTGTTTATTCACTTTTATGTCTCTCCTACAAGATTATGCTTCTTTCCTACAGCATCTGTTACAATAGCGTATGCAAATAATATGCAACTTAGTCGATTACTTCATTTAGCGACCTCTAGGGCTACTGATGAATTGACAACAGTGCTAGTGACTCCCATGTTCATTTCACTACATGACAAACTCACTGTGAGTTCAGTGTTGGTTATTGCCCAATTAAATAGCTTCTCTAGTTAAGCAAGCTAAACTGCCTTTGACCATCTCTTGTGGGATTTAAAATTACCACAATTTATGTGGGGCAGCACAAACATTAAACTTTGATGTCAAGTAGGGGGGCACAAAATATGGAGTTTGACACCCCTTATGTAGACGTGTAAATGTTATGTAAATACAATTGCATATACTGTAGAATAAACTGTAGATACAAATGCACCGCCCATGACTTCTGTAGCTACTAAAGTGTAAATCAAACCTTTGACACTCCAAACACCTATGTAAACTGTGTAAGATAGATGTTTAGAATTGTTCCACAGTTACTTACTGTTTGGCAAGATCATTCAATTCCATTGCATTCCATTCCCCATTGTTAAACCCTCATAATACTGTATTACCTTGCCACATGAATGGAAATGAATCTTCCTCAACTGCTATTATACTGCATTTTCTTTTTAGAAACTTATTCACAAGACTTTATTAATTCATTAACACTAATGTAAATGGTTGATAAATGGCGCTACGACTAATTCATTATTATTGTAATATTAGCTGAAGTTGAATGGATGTGTATAATTTGTGTTCTATTTTAAGGGCAGCCCAGTTGGAATGGATTGGCCAATGTGGGAAATAAGGAACTGTCTGATAAATTTTTAATGACATTTTCATGATTCTTGGCTTTGTCATGTATGTGTTTTGTTAGTTCCTGTTCCTGGGTTCTTGTTCCAGTTTCCATCAGGTGGCTCAGGTAAAATAAAATCAAAGGTTTTTGCTGGTTTAGCTGTTAAATGGCAGTTTGTGCTATTTTCATTTTAGAGCAATTAAAGATTACTTTATAGGTAAATCTAACTTCACCCAGCCCCCTATTTGCCCCCTATTTGTCCTTTGCAATTTGGAACCAATCTAGCAATACGCAAAAGTCAGAGTCAAACTTCCTCTCAGCAGCCAAAATCACAAAAGTCAAACAATAAACAATGTAAGTTTTCCAATGTCTGCCATTGTTACCAAGGTTTTCCAGCTGCCTGCTGATGTTGTGGAAGCCATGACTGCAGGATGCAAGTTTATTCATGTACATGTATGTATTCATGTATGTCAGGGTGTCAAAAGACCTTCTCAGCTGTGGACTTCAAAACAAGAGCAATGGGAACTACATCCTGTTTACCTGTGATAACAAAATAATGGTGTCATAAAAACTGCCTATGCCAACATTGAGGCAGCAAAGTATAATAGTGCTAATATAATAACTCAAGACTGATAGCTCATAGACATGCCTATTACAGGTTGTTTGATATTCTGCATCCAGGTTAGTGCATGTTTACCACTCATTGACACATAATCAGCATATGTGGAAATGTTTTTTCATGAGCTTTTAAAAAGTAAGCATCTTTTGTGAAAGTGTACTCCTGTGAAAATAGATTTGTGAGATAATCATGGTTGATTACAGACATATAATTAAAAAAAAAAAAGGCAAAAAGTTCGCACCCTCATTTAAATCAACGTTAAAAGCACTGGAACTGAATATCGTTATAAACCAGAATCGGAACGGAATCCTTCAAATTCAAACGATACATAACCCTAATGTTTAGCATATAGTATGACTTTGGTAAAATAAGATTGCTAAAGAAGGCACATATTGTATTTCAGCAGACCATATCCTTGGATTTATTTCATTCCTCTGTGTTCTATCAATCCTTGCACTTTTTGTTTTTCTCCCTTTTTGATCGTTTTTTAGTCATGCAGTGCAGACTGGGGTTGACACGATTCATTTCATATACCCATCCCACTTTTTTGTAAGTCCACATGGCTCAAAGGTCAACTCCTGGGCTTACAATCATAGAAAGTGATCTCACACTGATGGATCTCCAACATTTCTCTGCAGAGATTAGAGAACCTTCAGGAAAGACAACCATTTCTGCAACCCTCTCGATTTAGGCCTTTGTGGCACAGCTACTCAGATGGAGGCACTCCTTTGTGCACCCCAATTAGTGGCCCAAAAGGAGAGATTTGAAAATGGCTGTGCACACACGCTCTCAATCCAACAGAATGGAGTGTCAGAGGTTTTTGAGTGGGAATTTCTATATCCATTGTCCCTCTCCTATTGGGTTTCCAGATGTTTTGTCTGCCATAGTGGTAAAGCTGCAGTGATGGATTGACCTTAATGTCTATTCATGTTGACAGAAATAGTGAGCGACACAGGTGTTATTAATGACATTAATTAAGAATCCTCACCGACCGGACAGAAACCACATTAATGTCATTATGAATACCCGTATTGTTCTACTAGTTGTTGTGTAAAATGGGGGCAACATGTTCATTGTGTGATGGTGACCAATTTAATGTGCCATAAGTGGTAGTAGATGCATCACCTATATTTAGACCACAGAGTGAAAAATCAGTAATTGCCATGTAAGAGTGGCAATGCATGCGCTGTCGTGAGAAGTAGGATTCGTTTTTGAACATCAGCCTGGTAGTGTAAGACAGATTGCATCACTTGGTCCATCTATGGTTATGTACATGCCACTGGTTAATTGGAGCCCTAAATGTAGTTTACAGTGAGAGAGGGTTGCTGTGTCATAGCCCAAAGCCAGGTGCAGGACAAGAATATCAGTCATGCATTAAGATGAAGGAATATGATGCATGTTGACAAAGCAGAAAACACAGTAGCCAGTAAAAGCAGCTATCATTGTGAAGGCTCAGTAGGGCTCTGTGAAGTGAAACAAAAACGACTTGACAACCTGTAGATATTTATAGCATGATACTATGTCAGAATTTATCCCCATGGAAGGCTCTTGATGGCCTTGTGTGTTAAACTGATTGTTTTAGAACCATTGCTTTCCATTGACTGCTAATTAAGTTGCTTGTCATTTTGAATCACCTAATGACTAATGAGTTCCTGCTGCTTTTGTCACAGAGTTTCTATAGGACTCAAGGGTGATGGAATGTCAAGCATCACAGCTGCCATGACAAGTGATTGGAAAAGTAACAGCATGACACTTGGATAGCACTCTGTAGAGCAGAGACATTCGTCAGGGTTGGACTGTTAACAAAAGTGATATCCCATATTAAGTGTTGTAGTGTATGTGTGTTAGTTTGACCAGTTAGTTTGACAACCACACACTGTTTGCGTTCTGACAAAAACAGAATAGCAGATGGAAAGAATGCCCTTGGTTGTACTGTGACACACTTGCAAAAGATAGGAATCTGCTGGTGCAATATAACATCTTGTAAAAACAACATTTTAAGTGGTCCATTGAGGATCATGTAATACACGGGTCTCAAACGCATATTTTCTGTCCGCCTACTTGATAAAAAAATGTCTGTCTTTCCTGGGTGATTTAAGCAAATATTGACTACTTACAAGTAGGTAAACAAATAGGGCTGCCGCCACTATTATGGGGAATAATAAACAAGAATTCCATAAACTTGTATAACGTATCGTTTAACGTATCAGCGTGAAATTAAAGTGGGACAAAATTGGACTTGAAATGAAAAGTGCTGCTGGTTTGGGCGAGGGAAAAAATATATAACCACATACTTTTAATAGCTACTCCCAATGGGACAGCTTTGACAATCTGTCAAAAACAGCTCTCGATTTGGTATATCATATAAGTTGTAAAAGTTTAAAGCCTGTTTTTTAGTGACTTTTCGAATGCCATAAATACTTTTTTAAAGTGCAGAACATCAGCTTCTCAAAGGTGAATATGAGCCTTAATTAGCTTTGGCGTTATCGTCTTTGAAGTCTCCTCTTAGCAGCAAAAAATACTTTGCTGTTGGCCATGAGAAGTATCAGTTCTGGTTATTTGAAAACATGCATTCATTCATTCATTCATTTTCTATACCGCTCATCTTCATTAGGGTCGCGGGTATGCTGGAGCCTATCCCAGCTGACTTTGGGCGGGAGGTGGGGTACACCCTGGACTGGTCGCCAGTCAATCGCAGGGCACATATAGACAAACAAACATTCACACTCACATTCATACCGATGGACAATTTAGATTTGCCATTTAACCTAAGATGCATGTGTTTGGAATGTGGGAGGAAACCGGAGTACCCGGAGAAAAGCCACACACGCACGAGGAGAACATGCAAACTCTACACAGAGATGCCCAACGGAGATTCGAACCCTGAACCTCCTGACTCTGGGGCCAACGTGCTACCCACTCATGCACCGTGTGACCCTATTTGAAAACAGTTGTTTACAAATAATAATCAGCGATTTGGCTAACTAGCTGGCTCGCTCTTTACCTGCCTAACGTTATGTCTGTGGTGTCTCCTTCAGATATGAAATCTGTGATTTGCAATGACTGAAAAGCAAAGCAAGTACCTTCTTCCACCTCCTTCAGTACCTCCAATTCCCAAGACAAAAGCCATCAATCGGAAAATCATGGAACATTAGCCAGCACCTTTTTTTATCGTGCAAGACGGATTCATCCAACTTGTGGAGTTCCTTGAGCCACGCTTTGCCATGTCCAATCCCAAGTCAGAAATTGGACAATATCGGCATATCAGATATCGGTAAAGAAAAACATTATGTGGCATAAGGTTTGTTACAAAAGTCAGTAACCATGTCTCAATTTGTAATTTGTATAAGGGTGAGTTTGAGTACAAGCAGTCCCATCCAGCAAATATTGCAATACATGTGGCCCTCACTTTACAATGTTCTGTGTTACGACCTTCTCCCATAAATTAATGAAAAACTTGATTTTAACTTTTTGCTCTTCATTATGACCCCCGTGTGTAATACAGGCTTTTCTGGGGGCAGTGTGCCAATGAAAAGGAAAGCCATCACCTTGGAAGTGAAAACGCCCACCAATATTGGACGTATTTGGGTCTCAATCGTTCAACTGTTGTGCTGATCATTAAGGATAAAGATCGTATCTTTGAACATGTTAAATAAAAGCCACAGTAATAACTAATTACTTTTAGTGGTCTTATTATTGAGATAGAAAGGAATCGTCTTGATAGCCTCTCAGTGGCACTTCAGCTTACTCAGAAATGTACACTTTTGTTTGGAAGTGGTTTATTATGAAAATATCTTTGTGGTTTGCATCCTCTCGGACTAGGATGTATTTATTATATTGAGCCCGCTTGCAGAAGGCTTAGCTACTCTGAAAGTTTTTTTTTCTTTTGTTTTGTGCAAAAGAAAAACGCGCACAGCTATTTTTTAGGTTTATACCATCTTAACCACCTTCCATTTTCTGTCTCTAAAATGTTGTGGAAAACATCATGTGATGTCACATTTGGTTGTTGTCGGCCGTGCCTCAAAGAGATGGCCGGGGGGTATTTAAAACTAGAAGTCATGTAAAATCACAGCAAAATCGCTGTAACATTTGCCGTTCTATCATGGAAAACACAATTACTAAGTCATAAAAAAAAAAAAAAGTTCAGGAAACAACCAAAAACTTGGAGACGCCACCTTTTTCAGCATTTGCTAACCCTAATGCGCTGTCCACATGTATGTGGGTATCTAATAAAACAAAGTTATTTTTCCACGATTTGGCCTATCTTCCACACGAGCCTGTAGATATATGGCACTAAAAACGAAGGTTTTCAAAACATAAAATACGAGGTCGTGTGGACATCATTATTTTCTTAAACGGAGAGGAATACCTTGCTACGTGTGGACAAGGCTTGGGCACCCACTGAGTGGAGCAGAGTATTGACACGTTCTAGTTTACAGTGAGTAAAAATAAGCACAATTTATACTAAAAACATTGTTGAAACTCAAACAAGTTAACTGCAGAAATAATTGCCACCTGAAAGAATGTCAAGCAATACTCTACGAGTTGTGTGGTCAGGTCCAGGACTTCTAGCAGCCTGGAAGCACTACATGAAATTTAGCTGAAACTTGTCTATGGGCCTCACATTTTGACAGTGCAACGAAAAAAGGCACACATACAAGAATATACTCAGGTAGGCAGATTTGTTGTAAGAACAAAAATAGACATAAACGTTACTTTTATTATGTCTGGTGCTTGGAGATAAGCCTTCACGGCCTTTTCATTTTATTGTTTTCAACTATTTTATCATGCATGACCCTATGTACACTCACACAAGTGAAGCAAATTATTTCAACACCACACACGGTTTCTACGTTTAATTTCCAAAATATCCCACAAACATACTGAGTGTGTACAGTATGTGACCGCTGCTTATGTTTCACCCCCGCCGCTCACCGGAGGTCACGCGGTTGAAACCCAGCAATAGCCATACATTGCCATCTGTGCAGCTGATGTAAATACAAAATGAAAACACATCCTTTAAACATTTTTTTCAGTTTTGCTGCACTGTAGAGCCTGTTTGCTTGTTGACTGGTTTCGTGTGCAGGTGTCTGTCTTGTCCCCTAGGTGCACTTGCAGCGCTCTGTCCTTGACCTTCAATTTAAGATACGTGTAGATTTAGATTTTGCAACATTGCTACAACTGTTCTTTAAGACCCACTATGTATATATTTTGAGCAGACCTGGTGCTGATAGTGCAGTTTAAATATACGAATATTTTGGCATTGCTTGTGATGTAAATCCAGACTGTTCTAGAGTTTTACCCCACATAAAGAGAGCTTTTGCAAGTGGTTCGAAATTTGGGTAAAGCGAAATTTCCAAACTGTGTTCTCTGACGAATTGAAAAGAAACGTTGTGGATGAGTTGGTAACGGTTTATTGAATGCTTTAAAAATAATTATTGATGTGTTGTATTTTACAAGGTCATGAAATTTAAGTAACTTTGACTGAATAAATGGATTATGAGTGTGACCAAGAAATCCAGCTTTGTGTATGATGCGCACCGCTGGCTTTTGTAAGGTGACTAGTGGATGAATGGTGGTTTGATAAGTATTTTCCCACGCCTAGTTAAATGTACAGCAATTACAGGTTTATTTTACTTTTTCTCAATAACGTAGAGAATATAGAAAAGGATACGCAGTTTTGATAAAACAGTAGCATACAAGAACAGGAAAGTTACACATGCTGGCTTACTTTTCATCTAGTATTTCATTAATGACAGCAGTAACTAAGTCCTTTTTTGAAAGTGTTAACATGCACAAATGGAGTTCGAAGACGTAACATTAAGAGATAGAAACATGTGTTTGAGGTATTCCACTACATATACTGTAGTGTACTGTATTGATTAAACAACAACAGGCAACTGGTAACTGTCAATCAGGTGAGAGAAGAGGCCGCATGGGCGGGATTCCCAGGACAGCAACCAATCCCAGGCAGCTGTGTGCTTCTGATAGGTCCCAATGTTGATTCGCCCCATGGCTAAAAGATTGTTTGAAACCTTGACAATTTAAAAAGTTGGGAGGTGGTATTGGCCAGTGAGGGGTTGTTTATGCAGTTCTAGGTTTTGCTAATTTGCTTAATCTTAAGATTTATAGTGAAGCTGCTGGTGGGGATGATGGAACAGGAAATGAGTGTTCTAATGCGTTGGCTGACATAAAATGGGTAGAGAAGTGTTCTCCCTGTTAAGAACAGCGTTAGCTGGTGATTGGACCCCAGTGTAGAGATGACAAAAAACAAAATGTTCTAGAAGAAGATATTCTATCCAGTGAAGGTGTTATTATATTCTTTTTAGTTAAAAACAAAATGCAAGTTACATAATACAGTATACTGTATATTCTGTAAATGTTTTGTTGTAATGATTGAAAATCAAATCAATCAAAATTAGTTCAAGCAAAAGATTTTGTTTTGTGCGTTTATTCGATTAATCAATCAGAATCAGAATCAGAAAAACTTTATTGCCATTGTAAGTGAACAATTCACGAACTAGGAACTTTCTTTGGCGACTCAGTGCAACGTAGAATTCTAAGTAAACATAGAGCATTAAATAAACATAGAACTAACTAAACATAGAACCTGAGTAAAAAGTTGAAATCACTGATAAGTAAAGGCATGAGAGTGTTTTTAGTGCAGGTATTATAAGGTGCCAAAAATGCTGGTTATAAAGTGAGCATAGTGCAAATGTTATAAAGTGTTCATGAGTTCAACAGCAGCAGGAAAGAAACTGTTCTTGTGGACCGTAACCTTCTGCCAGAGGGGAGTGGCTCAAATAGTCCATGTCCAGGGTGGGAAGGGTCAGCAAGTATCCGGCCTGCTCGCCCCCGAGTTCTGGAGACGTACAGGTCCTGGAGAGATGGAAGGCTGCAGCCGATCACTTTCTCGGCGGAGCGCACGATGCGCTGCAGTCTGTGTTTGTCCCTGGGAGTGGCCCCAGCGAACCACACTGTGATGGAGGAGGTGAGGATGGACTCATTAATGGCCGTGTAGAATTGCACCATCATCTGGACAGGCAGCTTGGCTTTCCTCAGCTGCCTCAGGAAGTACATCAATGGAAGCGGAAATAATAGTATAATTATGGTCATACAACTTCTGCATATAACTTGAAAAAAAAGTAAGTGACACGATGGATTATTCCAGACGGTATGCTAGTCCAAAAATACATGAGAGCAACATTATAAAAAAATATATGCAATGAAGACATGGTCATAAAATGTAAATGCAGGTTAAGAATAGAAGTTCAACTCCTGTTAAACAGTTTGTCAAGTGTTTTGAATTTACTCGAGAAAATGTGATGTTGAAGATTGCTCTGTGAACAAAAGGCCTTTCTGCCCAGTTCCAAGTTAATTTGGAAGATTCTGAAAAGAAGACACTGGGATGAGAACAAGTTGTACCCATTTGTGGCTGGTGATGTGGCAACCAACATAAGAGAGAAGCATGCCCATGCATTGTACCAAAACATACTCTAAACACATACTCATATTCTCATAACAAATAATGCAAATCCAATTAACCTGAAAATAATAACACAAAACAGTTAAATAATAAATGTCTGTTAAGTAAGTGCAAAAATCATTACATTTATTAATGCAACACATCACTGGCCAATTTTGCCCAGTATTTCAGAAACCTTGTATTTATATTTATATATTTATTATTTATTCATATATATATTTATATCTTTTCTAACTCGATGTCAATCTCTGCACAGATTTCTACTAAATCCTCAACAATGTCTGTACTTTAAGGAAGTGTACGTGGACAGCAATGCAATTTAACTTGTGTTGATAATGTGAGATATTTTTTTATGACAGCCTTATTTTGTTAACAGAATTAGACAGACTGTGGCGAACAGTGTTCTTATTTACATGGCAGGAAGTGTGCCGTGTGGGTTCACTCAGAACTTTGCACGGTGTCCGCAGGCATCCTAAAATGCTCTATTAACAAGATGTAAAATTGGCAACAGTTATTGTCAATTTTCCCCGATTTTATTGTTATGGTTAATATCCTCATTGCTACTATTACCATTAATAAGTATAACTGTTTCAATACAATATTATCACTGGCTGTTATTGCAATTATATAATTTTTTTTATTTCCATAAAGGGTTTTACGACCGATTTTTGTTGTTGCTGCTGTTGTTGTCTCTCTGTTTTGTTTTGTCCCTCTACTCTCCCCACCGAGTTTTGGTAAGTTCTACTGTACATGTGTTTAAATGATTAATTCTAGAGAGTCATAGGGGAGTGTTAGGTTCTGGACAGCTTAAAAGGCCCCTGAAATAATTCATCAACTTCTCTTAAATATGTTATATATTGTTTGTAATTATCTTCTACATTTTTTCATTTTTGAAAGCAAATGGTAAATTTGCAAAAATTACATTTGTAGTTCATGGCACGAGTCATGATGAGCTAGCTCTCGCTGTTCATTTTCCTTTCTGGAAGTGACATCCTCAGGGTGACACCTCTCAGCGAAAGCAGAGTAAGTAATGCTTCTCGACGAAGATCATCAACTTTGGTACATTTTTCACCAAAATATTAGTCATGCCAAAATGTTGTGTAACTGCTGGATGTTCACAGTATCCCAGTGATAGTTTGTTTTCTTTTTCAAAAGAGGAAGATTTAAGACAAAAATGGATGAAGCAAGTGCAGAGAACGAGACACTGATGGATACCCTACCCGAGTTGTTTGTTTCTTCAGTGTGCATTTCAGTAATGACTGTTTTAAAGAAACACCTTCTCAAGAAGCATTTGGCTTGAACATATGGTATGAACGCATTTTGAAAGAACACTCAATATTTAGGCCCTATATCTAAGATTTATGTACTGTATTTTGATTACATAAAAAATGTCCATGTACAGTGGAACCTCGACTTACAAAAACCTCATTATGAGAAAATTCATAACACGAAACGGGCTTCTAATACATTTTTGTACCATTTAACTAAAAAATATTCTAAATACAATAACCAAACTTGAAAGTTCTGCCCGACAGCTGTAGCTGTAGCTTATTATTAATGTACAATACCACCATACAGGCTGCCCGCCCCTGGGGCGGTAATGCATCTTTCAAAACCGCATTCGCCGCGTCCTCCTCTGCCATGAAGCTCACCTCACTCAAACCGAAAGGTAAAGTGTCATTTTTCATTTCTTTTAATTTTTTCTCTCTTTTTTTAACGTTCATGCACATGTAAAGGATTATGTCGTCATCAATGAACATATTTTTTTCGGGTGGGTACAATATTTACACTTTATACGACAGTTTTTGAAGGGGCTGGAACAAATTACGCCATTTATGTGTAAATCTTGTCTCAAAAATTCCAAGACACGATAGCCCCTCCGGAACGAATTACTGCAATTTTGTATCTTCAGGTTCCACTATATTTGGATTGGTTCATTTTAATTAAAAATATACATTAGTATGAGATTGCTGTAATAATATTAATAAAGTGTGTTTTAATAATACAATGTACAGTGGAATTCATTTTTTCCGAAAGCCAAATTTTTTTGTAACCCGAACAACATTTAAGATGTAAATTGGCTAATTTGTTCCACTAACCCAGAAGACCCTTCATACAATGGAAAAAAAAACACTGTTCTGCACATTTAATACTCTATAAATAACAAGTATTGTAATACAAATGTAATGTAATAATAAAACCTGTGATAGAATGCATATTGAGTTAAAATTCAAAAAGTTTTTTACCTTTAATACGCAGCGAAGTGGAGTACCGTGCAGTACGCACGCTGGCAATGATAAATCAGAGAACATTAGGTAATATGTACTTACCTCCGCCTACGCAATGCCTTCAGTAGGTATCCTACCAATATGCTGCAAAACAACACTTTTGCAGAGCGCCGGAAGAGTTAGGCCACCATATGTGAAATCATTGTGGATGTCTGGGCTAAGGTATCTGCTTTAACTCTTGTCCGAGCTGATGCCTTAAAACAATGATAACAATGTCAGCCGGCATCATTGCTGAACAGCCGACTGACAACGAGACTGACGGCCGACAATGATGACAGGTAACCCGGCATGTTTGACGGCAAAACTGGCCAGCTGTTCAATTCAGATGCAGAAGATGAGGACTTTGATGGATTTGTGGGAGAAGAGTGATTAAAAAATACAGTGAGTGTATTGTTAAATAGTAGAATAAAGTTCTACTAAACTCACTGTTTTGCTTCTGATGCCTTAATCTATTCCAGTTTGTATTTAAAGTTACTTGACAACTTGTTTCGTAACGTCCGCGGTGCATTTGACAAGACAGTAAACGGCTCGTGTTGCGTCGCTCATTGCCCGGGTTTTATTTATTGTGTACTTGCTTCTAATTTGGCGGGTGATATAAAGTCAGTTGGAAAACTTCGCTTTACCTCGTATTACTGAAGGCGGTGCTTTTGAGAAAAAATACAGTGAACAAGGCTCACTGATTATTTCCCTGTTTGCCGCATCACTGCATGTTTGCATGAATCGCCAACTTCACGGATCATTTAAAATAAAGAAATAATAAAGACCTGCAGATCACTTATTCACACACACAATTAGATTCTCAATTTTGAGGCTGTTTTGTAAATAGTTTTGAAATAAACAATACATTTGGCAACCTCTCATCAATCCATGTCAATTTTAGACTTCAAATAATGTACCAATTTAAACTGCCACCCATTTCCGGTTTATGCCCTGCCCACTCCAAGTACATCTATGGATACATATAATTTAGATGAGAGAAAAGATACAGGTAGTGGTGTACTCATTCATCCCCACTTATAACAATACCGGCATGACAAGGAGCTCCCACCTGTAATGTTTTCATGATCTGGGGTACTTTTTTCCTTCAATGGAACAATGGAGCTTCAGGTTGCGCAAGGGCGTCAAACGGCATCTGTCTATGTGGCATTGTTGCAGAGGGCATTTCTCATGACTGACAGCTTTTGTCTTTGTGGTAATGACTGGCTTTTTCAACAGGACAATGCTGCAGTTCACAATGCCCACCTGACAAATGACACCTACTATGGTGGTAAAATGTTTGATCAGTTGATGATCAGTCTATTTCTGTTTAATGGTTGTGGGGTCATTGCTAGGTCATTTTTTTGTCTCATTCCCATTTCCCAAGTAATGTTCCATGCAGAACCCTCTTAAAGTCCATCCATCCATCCATTTTCTATACCGCTTATCCTCATTAGAGTCGTGGGTATGCTGGAGCCTACCCCAGCTGACTTCGGGCATGAGGCGGGGTACACCCTGGACTGGTCGCCAGTCCCTCTTAAGGTCCAACAGAGCAAAATTATTTTAATTTCAGTTATAGAAATTCCCGCGATCCTAACCCTTCACTCAAGAATAACTTTTTAAAAAGTATGTGGTGCAATCTTTTGAAGACCTTGCTCATTTTAGTAGGAACAGCTTCATTATGAGTTCCACTATAATTCAGAAATAAAATCTTAGAAAAAGGGCTGGCACAAAAGGTACACGGGGTAGGCGGTGGGGTGCTTGGACTTAAATGACTGGAGTAACAAACAGCTTCAATGAAGAGAATAAGTAAAATGTGAATTAGCGATGAGATAAAGACAACTACTCTACAATTTTTCAAATGTGAATGGTGATAGAGCAAGTAAGTAAAAGCAGAAACATTATGTATATGGGTTGCATGAGTGGGACAACACATCCTCACAGCAAAACAACAGAATATGGAATTGTATTCCTTGTGAATTGATTTACTTTTGTAGCTAAGTCTTCTACAATTGTTCCACTTGATCTATAATCTCTTTTCCTAAACAAATAACATATGATAATATTTAACTATCATCAACAGTATACCAAGTACTAACAGTACATGAAGCAATCAAGCCCAATAGAATTTGACCTTTTGGCTGATTTTTAGTCACTTCCACTGAGCTGTGGAGATTGACCAGCCGAATACAAATGGAGCTATTAAAGCCAGAGGGTCAGCTCTGACATTCAGTAATCTGTAGAAAATACTATGATGAAAAACACATATTTTAAAAAACCATGGGATTTAGAAACAGGATTTGCAAATTAGAAACTCAGCATGCAGTTTGACTCTAGAATATGTTTGTATGATTCACCGCTCTCCATTTTGTTACATTTCGCTATTTTTCTATTTTTTGTTTTGGGTTCAGTCCGTACAGTGCAGATAAACAAATAGATAATATCAGTTTCTCAGTAGTATTTTAAACCAGGGGGTATGAAAACATTTCTGTCCCCCTGTGGGGGGATGACAGAAAATGATTGAGAACCACTGCCTTACAAAGACTTGAACAGTATTTCATAAATACACTGCCTGGCCAAAAAAAAAGTCGCCACCTGAATTTAACTAAGCAAATAGCTGCAGTTGGTCAGGTCTAGGTTCAGCAACACTATGTACTCAAAGAATGAGGTCAAGTGACTACCTGAACATACTGAATGAGCAGATTATTCCATCCGTGCATTTTTTCTTCCTCGGTGACACGGGCATATTCCAAGATGACAATGCCAGGATTCAGAGCTCCAATTGAGAAAGAATGCTTCAGGGAGCATAGGACATCATTTTCACACATGCAGTCCAGCCTTTAAACCCACTGAGAATTTTTGGGATATGCAGGAAAAGGTTTTGCACAGCAGTCAGACTCTACCATCATCAATGCAAGACTTTGGTGAAAAGATTATGTAAACAATGTCTTGTGACTTGCAGAAGCTTATCAAAACAATGCCACAGCGAATGCGTGCCGTAATCAAAGCTAAAGGCGCTCCAACAAAATATTACAGTGCATGGCCTTTTTTTTGGTTGGGAACTTTTTTTTGGTCAGGCAGTGTATTTCTCATATCAGTTTTATTATAACATAATACAAACTTACATAATGTAAACTTACTAAATGGGCCAGGGATCAGATGTCCAGCCATCAATTTACTGTTCCGTGCATCATCACCAGGGTTGCGTATTCTGAAGTCTATCCCAGCTGACTTTTGGGTGAGGGGTACACCCTGGACTGGTTGCCAGTCAGTCGCAGGGCATACAGTATATTGACTAACAATCATTCACACTCACGTTCATACCTATAGACAATTTACAGTCTCCAGGAGATTAAATATACTGTACTTTAAAAATATATTTAACTATTAATTCACTGTAGATAACTTGATTTGGAATCATAAAAACAAAGTTTGACCTTGGAAGTTTTGGTTCAGACCCCAACAGATACTAACAGATCTCCCAACAGATACTAACAATTCAATCTTGACGAAGTTTTATGAGTATAGTTCTCCCTGCCTCTCTTGTCACCCGTAAAACTCCCACCACCCACCTGGGTGTGTACAATAGTGTAATGCATTAGTTTTCAATTATTATCCGTACAAACCACTGTATGAGTTACTCGCACCATCATTGTTCAAGCATGACGAAAGACACCAACAAACCACCTTGAATAAACTCACTTGCTTGTCTTGTCTTTTCTGCTGACTTTTGCAGCAAATGGCCAACCTAGACCCATTTTTTACTTCCATCCTCACTGATGAATCCTTGGTTGCTTCTTTCCCATATGGTGATGTTTGGAATGATTTCTCGCCACCAAATGCTCAGAATGTGGTGCAGGAATCTCTTGGCTGAGGATCAAATTTTTTTCTGTGAAGTTAAAGGGCCGTGTTTTCTAAAATGCAGCCTTGAGTTTTGATCAATTTGTATATAGCTACTGCATAACATAGCATATGTGTGTGCTCAAATTAAGAAAAAAAAAGCAGACCAGCATGCATGATTTTGTTTTCCAGGCACTGTCATCACAAAGTCAGTTCAACTCATTAAGCCTCTCCTGGGGTTACCTGGGCTGCCGTTATGTTGAAGCGGAATACCAACTGGCTCAGTTAACTTAGACTGTCTCAAGTGGAACAATGAGCTTGTCCACATGAGAGAGATGAAATAATGAATTATAGGCCAACAACAAACAGTATCACATCAGAAGCAGCAAATGAAATATGAGACTCGATTAAAGTGGAAGGAAAAAACATTTGTCAAGTCATGTTTCCAGATCAAACCTGATTACACTGAGCTTGAATACAATAAGGAAATACAAGATTAAACATAATTATCAATTCATGTTTTTGGTTATGAAAGCTAAGTAACATTCCTATCCTTGTGTTTTGTTTAGTTTTTTTTAAAAGTGTGTACAGTAAGCTCTCGTTTCCTGCGGTTAATTGTTTCCCTAGTCCACCGTGATAAGTGAATTTCTGCAAAGTAGAATTCCTCATTCATAAATGCGATATTTTGGAAGTTAAAGCATAGCAGACCTGCTTAAAACCTCCTAAATACATTTTTTGTCATTATTAGAGACCTCAAGACATGAAATAACGTCCCAACCGCAACCACGCCAACAGATGTAACTAAATCCATTTTTACCATAAGAAGTAACTTAAATTTCTCTAAAACTGTTAACACAGAACATGTTTTCATAGTTTCAGAAGTATAATTTTACACACAAAAAGCTATTCAAAAAGCATAATAATACAATGAGAGAGGAACATTCAACTTTTCATTTGCCTTCAATGAAGATGTGATTCTTGATGTGACTGTTCCCATATACAGGATGTGGCAGCAAGACACCACACAAACACCACCTTCCTAAATAATTTTACCTCAGCAACCCAAAATGGAGCCAAAAAAGGTAGGAGTATTTGCATTTTGATAAAAAAGAAACACTAAACACTACAACAACAACAAATGATAAAAAAGTCTGCAAACTGCACAGGCTCGAGTGTGTAATGAGTCAGTGCCCTCAGGTGATAGAGCAGAGCAACATGGATGTGAAGGACTACCAGCCTGATGTCATGGAGATCACCAGGATTTGGTCTGGTGTCCCCTTCTGTGCTGGTAACGTGTGTGGAGGCTGCGGTGCATGGGATGGACTGGTCAAACCTCCGTTAGCTGTTAGAAATATCCATCAAACACTTTCATTCACTATGGAGCACGTTGTGTTTGTGGAAGGCTCACATCACGGCAAAGAGAAAAGACAATTACTTCATGGTAATCAACCAAGTGCTGACAACCTTAAATAATGAATGTTTTGAGCTGATGGTTCACAGTAAAAGCATAATTTCACAGAAATGAGTCTGATTGATTTCACACAGGTCAAACTGGGTGGGTAAATGAGACATTCAACTATAATCAGGGGTGCTTCTTGCCACCAGGCAAGGCAGGCAAGTTCTGGGGGGCCCAGACTAGTTGGGGGCCACCACAGCCCCCAAAGTTGAACTTCCACAGTAGTGGAACTGTTACGTTTTCTTCTCGGCATGGTGTTGACGACCCCGAGGATGCGGAGAGCAGGACTCAAAACAGGTCAGGAACAGGTTCTTTAATAATCAATTGCTGCTCTGCAGCGGCAGGAACCATAAACAAAAACAAAGAGCACCAAAACAGCCTACAAACGCAAATGATCCGACAAGCGGCCAAGCACACAGCTGAACTAAATAACTAGGAACGAATTAGGAGCAGGTGCGGAAGAATTAAAAAGTAAAGCTGACGGGAAACGGAACGGAACAGAACAGGAAGTACTACCAAAATAAGAGTACAAAATAGGAACTGAGGCAAAAAAGAGAACAAAAGCAAACATACAGATTGTGACAGGAACTTTACAAACTATACTAAGCAAGCACCTCTTACTATAATTATATGTCAAACATACAGTGATGACGGCAAATTGGTGGATAAATTTAAATTTCTGGACGTTAACTGCTTAGTTATTCAAATCGTAATAATATAATGATGCTAAATTCTAAACATCCATACTGTATTGAATTTAACTATTCAAATTGAATGTGACAATGAAAAAGTTAAATGCTTACTTCAGCACTTTGTTAACGAGTTTGCTCTCTTAATGAAAATGACAAAGATACTAGATTACAAACCGTAATTAACACCCTTAAAGCTTTCCAAAAGTTTAACAGTAATAATGGAGTTAAGCTCACTGAAGAGAGATTCACCTTAATTGTCACTTTCATTGGTAATGTCACAGCATGAGTTGTGGGCAGGAAAAACTCAAAAAGCTTTCATTCATAATTAATTGCAAACGAAGAAGGCAGTAACCAAGGGAGCAAGCACAGAAGCTAACACGCAAAACGTAGATGAGAAAGCAGGAAAGAATGATTGCAAAATATGATGCAATGGGGCAAAACATGACAGTAAATCCCAAAAGGATTGGACAAAAACAGAACCTAAACACACTCAAATTCATGAAAAGGAGAAGGACGTCTGGGATGGGTGGATAAAAAGCATGTCCTGATCTCCAGTTCTGACACAGAAACATATAGTGACAATTTCATGACAAAGTCAAGAACTGCAATCTCCTGAATGTAAAATGCGATTTGCAGTCATAAAGGCAAATCATATTACATAAATACTTTTGCCAAAAAAGCCACAGAAAAAGCAAAAGACACCCTAATGATAAGCGGTATAGAAAATGGATGGATGGACATCTAGAATTCATCATTTTATTCTTGTAGATCGGATGTACATCATGCATGAGAGCACAAGACCATATGTTTGGCCACTTTTTATAACCTAGAATTTCTATCATCTCAGATGAATTTTTAGTGTTGAGGAGGGTCTACTCTACATTATGTCATCCATTTTTGCATGTTGCCAAGATGCTTTATAGCTTCCATTAAGTATACCATGATAGCCCTGATTCATAACCCCAACTCAAAAATTAGTAGGTTCCTCTGTGACAGTCTGTTTTATGTCCATTACACACAATTAAACATCAAACAATTCAATATACGTGATACAAAGGTATTTTCTTGCTTAACTTGTTTTACCATACTGCGATGTGTGATTTTAGGAGTTTTAGTGGTATATCACTGAGGAGATACAACCTATATTTGTAATAAGAAAATGTAATATAGTATGTACAGTATATGTAATATGAATAAACAAGAAACTATGCATAATGGTGATGAAATCCGAAGCAACTGTGTATAAAAGACGCATTGCCAAGCTCGTGGTCTGGCCCTGGTCTCTTGTGTTTGCATGTGAGATGAACTTGTATTACCCAATTCATTATCATCATTTTTGCAATTCTCGCTTAGAAAATCAAAGATGTCAATACGTTTAAATTACCATTTATTTACAGTTAACCACATCCACATCAGATCCACTAGCCACAGATGAGGAAGAGGAGGCGGAGGAGGGGGGCGGCGATCGGAACATGGGAGGTGGTGGCCAGAAGGAGACGGTGTGACAGAGGCAGACGGGACAGTCAATATAGATCAAAATGTATTCAGATAGTTACTTTAACCAGTGGTTAATAAATTCATTCAAATGTGCCTGACATTGTGTAAACTGGCCTGTGGGGTTTCTGGTGATATGTACGCCTGTGCGCCACTCAGCCAAATTAGCTACAAGACCGCCTGCAAATCGCTTTGCACCGAGAGTAAACCAGGTTGGAGCCGGCGGGCTTTCAGCGCAACTTCAGCAAAGCCTTTTGGCACATAATTGTCACTACGTCAGGCTGAATCAGTCGGCACCTCCCCCTGCTGTGACGCCACACCCATCATGGCGCGCCGCGGTCTAAAACCAAATTACCAAATTGGCTGTGCACGATGTTATGCCGGACGAAATTAGCACTGCACAGCCTATGCAAAGCTGGCCAACCCACAAAATAAGAGCCCTTGCAGTCTAAACAATATAATACATCCAGAATTCCTGTATAGAGATACTCACTCGCTCATTAGCCCTGCGCTCAGCAATCTGTCCCCCCATCCTCTAGAGAATCCATTCCAAAATCTACCTACTGCCCTATAAACGCCTTAAGAACCTGGCCCCACCTCGTCTGACTGAGCACCATTAGCACTCCTGCCTTAGACTAAGACAGTGGTTCTCAATTATTTTCTATCATGCCCCCCCTCGGGGACAAAAATGTTTTCAGAACTAATATTGACAAAAGTAATAATAATAATAATGCCTTACACTTGTTATGTGCTTTACAAAACCTCTCAAAGCGCTTGCACTGAGGTGATTATTTATTCACTCCACACTTGGTGATGGTAAGCCACTTTTGTAGCCACAGCTGCCCTGGGGCAGACTGACGGAAGCGAGGCTGCCAGTGTGCGCCATCGGCCCCTCCGACCACCACACACACACACCACTTTCATACTAGGCAATGTGGGTGAAGTGCCTTGCCTAAGGACACAAGGAAAGTTTGTTTCCTCCCACTGTGGCACCTGGTGTTCCTCTGAGGTCTCCCATCCAAGTACTGACCAGGCCCTGCTCTGCTTAGCTTCTGAGAACTGACGGGATCAGGCTTTGACAGGCAGATTTGGCCACAAAAGTGATAATATCTATCAATTTATTTGTACTGTAAAGAAGGAACTCGAAACTAGAACAAGGAAAATGTAACAAAATGGAGAGCAATGAAGCACATCTGTAGTAAAGAGCCAAATAGCATGTTGAGTACAATACATTTGTACCTGTTGGCAGGTAGGCAGGAGTGACCGCACCTCGCCTGGACGTGGTATACCGGGGCCTCACCCTAGAGCCAGGCCTGGGGGAGGTGCTCGTAGGCAAGCGCCTGGTGGCCAGGTCTTCATCCGTGGGGCCGGGCCTAGCCTGAAAAAAGCCACACAGGAACTCCCCCCCGGAGACCCACCACCTGCAAGGGCAAGCATAAGGGTCCGGTGCTTTGTGATTTGGGCAGTGGTCGAGGGCGGATGTCCAGGAGACCTGGTCTTAGGCGGCCAAATCTGGTTCTTGGGACATGGAACGTCACTTCTCTGGTGGGGAAGGAGCCCGAGCTTGTGGAAGAGGCGGAGAGATTCCGACTAGGTATATTCGGACTTACCTCAACCCACAGTTTGGGCTCTGGAACTGTGTTCCAACTATAGGGGGATCACACTCCTCAGCCTCCCTGGGAAAGTCTATTCCAGGGTGCTGGAGAGAAGGGCACGACCGTTAGTCGAACCTCGGTTACAGGAGCTGCAATGTGGCTTTCGTCCCGGTCGGGGAACACGGGACCAGCTCTACACCCTTGCAAGGGTACTGGAGGGTATGTGGGAGTTTGCCCAAGTGGTCT
Organism: Oostethus manadensis; assembly: GCA_024372805.1. Taxonomy (NCBI): domain Eukaryota; kingdom Metazoa; phylum Chordata; class Actinopteri; order Syngnathiformes; family Syngnathidae; genus Oostethus; species Oostethus manadensis. The sequence goes on along the minus strand of QODF01000169.1, from coordinate 187,689 downwards.
ACATGTGCTTNACGTGCCATTCGGTCCTTGTACAATCGAAGCAGGAGCCTGGTTCGCATTGCCAGCAGTAAGTCGAGCTTGTTTCCGGTGAACGTTGGCCTCCGCCAAGGCTGCCCTTTGTCACCGATTCTGTTCATAATCTTCATGGACAGAATTTCTAGGCGCAGTCAAGGTGTTGAGGGAGTCCAGCTTGGTGACCTTAGGATCTCGTCTCTGCTATTTGCAGACGATGTGGTCCTTATGGCCTCATCAGGCTGTGACCTTCAGCGTTTACTGGAGCGGTTTGCAGCTGAGTGTGAAGCTTCTGGGATGAGACTCAGCACCTCCAAATCCGAGGCCATGGTTCTCAGTCGGAAACGGGTGGACTGTACCCTCCGGGTTGGGAGTGAGGTCTTGCCTCAGGTGGAGGAGTTCAAGTATCTCGGGTTCTTGTTCACGAGTGAGGGAAGGTTGGAGCGTGAGATCGACAGACGGATCGGTGCAGCATCTGCAGTAATGCGGTCGCTGTACCGGACCGTCGTGGTGAAGAGAGAGCTGAGCCGGAAGGCAAAGCTCTCTGTTTACCGATCGATCTACGTTCCCACCCTCACCTATGGTCATGAGTTATGGGTCATGACCGAAAGAATGAGATCGCGGATACAAGCGGCGAAAATGAGTTTCCTTCGTAGGGTGGCTGGACTCACCCTAAGAGATAGGGTGAGGAGGTTTTTGTTTGTTTGATGATGCTCCTTAGGTTCTCATTTCGGTTTAGGTCAGGGGAAAAAAGTTTATTTCCTACTATGCCTATATACAATGGCAGCCAATGACAGAGAGGTATTCTTTGCATCATGAGGTCAGGTCCTTTTGCTACAGAAGTTAAGGTTTTTCATGTTGGACCATGAAAGACAGCGGTCATTCTAAAACTTTAAGATTATTGAAGGTTGGAAAATGACCTCAGCAAAGTACATAAAGGACCTACCAGCTCTCCCAAATAATTCCGATCCACAAAATGACTCCTCCGTTGATAGCACTGCATTGTTGAGATATGCTGGCCGTACTCCACTTCCACGGCCCTAATCAGTAAACAGGATTGTTTGAAAATGAATTTCATGTTTTTGTTAGCCCACTGCATCAGTTTCTGCTTGCAAGTATTGGTTAGGGGTTGCCAAATAGTAGGCTTTTGCACAACTGCGAGCCTCTAGAGGATACTACCTATTGAGGTTCCTGGGACTTCAGACGCACCCGCAGCTTCAAATACCTATTTGCTGCTTTGTAATGGCTTTTGAGCTGGTGCTCTTTTGATTTGAGAAGTTTGTCTGGCAGAAACCTTTGTCATTATGCTGTTATCAACACAATCCCGGCTGTCATCTCAATCAGCCCCAAATTCCTTCCTCGTACGATGATCAAGCATAAGTTTTGCAATATTTGACACTTTTTTGTCAGCAGAGAGATCCTTTTCCTTTCTCATATCGCTTGAAATCTGTAGCATGCTTTATAATGTTAAACATCATTTTTACATAGTTTTTTTTTAATTGAATTCTTTGAATTCTTTGAATTATGACAGTTGTCCAAGATTGATAGCAGTAATTCAAGCCCCCCAAGACACAAAGCCATTCATAAAATTTCCTTGAAAAAAAAAATAAAAATGATTTTTATGATACTAAAATCTAATTGCATAATGATTTGAAACGCAGTGTAATAGTTGCTTGAGTGATTCTTATGTTTATTTGCCTGGTTATCTCTCTATCTTCTGGTATCAAGCTAAGTACTAGTGGTGTTTGAATAATCAACTATTCGTCAATTGAATTTGAAGGAGTCTCCTCTTGCAGTCAAATGGTAGGAGAATGCCATGTGATCAATATTGTACCATTTGGACTACATAGCTAAGCATGCTAAGCATGCATTTTTACATAGAATGTATTTGTCCATCCATCCATCCATTTTCTATACCCCTTATCCTCATTAGAGTCGCGGGTATGCTGGAGCCTATCCCAGATGACTTTGGGTGGGAGGTGGGGTACACCCTGGACTGGTGGCCACTCAATCGCAGGGCAGACAGACAAGCATTCACACTCAAATTCACACTCTAATGGACAATTTAGAGTCACCAATTAACCCAACTTGCATGTTTTTGGCACGCACGGGGAGAACATGCAAACTCTACACGCCCAGATGCCCAATGGAGATTCGAACCATGAACCTCCTGACTGTGAGGCCAAGGTGCTACGCAATCATTGGTTCGCATCTCTATAGGGAATTTGCATGTTCTCCCCGTGCTTGCGTGGGTTTTCTCTGGGTACGCTGATTTTCTCACACATTCTATAAACATGCGTGTTAGGTTAATTGGCGACTCTGAATTGTGCATAGGTATGAATGTGACTGTGAATGTTTGTCTATTTGTCTTGTTCCTGCGATTGGCTGGCGACCAGTCTAGGGTGTACCCCGCCTCTTGCACTAAGTCAGGTGAAATACATTTCAGCTTACCCTGCAACTTTAGTGTGCTTAAATGGCAATAGAGAATGGATGGATAGTTATTATTTTGCTCATATTGGCTATGTTTAACATCTTGCAAGAGCTTTTGGATATTGGATTATTTTCATCACTGATCTTGGACTCGTCCCTGAGATCTCCAGACTACCGGTGTGTACACACACCACCCAGTCAGGCGGAAGAGACTTTTAGACTGTAGCATCATAATTTTTACTATGACATGACTAAACAGCGGAATACCGCTGGCCGACAACCACACATTTCAGGCGGATATAAGAGCGGCTGAAACAGGCAAGATTAACAATGGAAGACTGTGCATCCATGTGAACTCCCCACTAATAAATAAATGAAAATAAAAGTTGCTTTACACCTGCTATGTTTATTTGTTTATCTCAGTGTTTTAGCTTTTTTCTTTGACATGACATTGTATTTAGTATGGTCTTCTTTGTAAGTACTTCTAAAAAAAAACAATATTAGACAATTAGTCTATTATGAGAAAATTCTAACAAATCAGAATTGACTATGAAAATCCTTAGTCAAAAACAGCCCCTGTAAATACACAACGCGACCTTTTATTTCAACAAGTTGTTGTTTAAAAGAGTCATAAACCAAGCCACGTATAGTCTGCCAAAGTCAGCATAGTTTCATCTTCACAGCACAGTGATAACGCTCTCACTTCAATTCTCAGCAAAAGCAAGGAAAATTATATGAGTGGGTAATCATTGGTGAAGCATTTTATCACTACAAAAAATTAAGATTTGTATTTTACATCTGATAACAAATGCAATCCTTTAACCCCAGGATTAAATCAAATGAAGAAGTTGCTAAGATATTGTGATAAGTAGTTGGACAAATGCACACAATGTACCATGTTATTACTTTGATAATGGCTAAGAACCTCATCAGCACTATCACATTTGTTTCTGCCAGCCACACTGCAAGATAACGTTACTTTTTAATGAATCCCCCACGCCATGTATTTCACTCTAAATCCTTCTTTACGGTTTACGGTTTTCTCCCACACTGGCCAAATTGAATTATAACAGAAGAGATATGGTCAGGGTGACTTTAAAAACCCTCCACATTGCATTGAGTCTGTACTTGTAAGAAGCTACTTTCTCAGACTCACACAAAATGGCAAAATGTATTGGATAGGTTTTTGTTGCAATTGCAATGATACATTATCATTGTCATCACATTATCCCAAAGGATCAATCGTTTTACTTATGTTCTAACCTTTAATAAAATAGTGACACATTTTGAACATTTTTTTCCTCAATAAAGAAAGGCCTCAACATTTCAATGATCAATTAATGAGGATAAGCGGCATAGAAGATCAATGGATAGTGAACAAGCTACAATGCTAAAAAGTAGGGGTGAAAAATTTTCGGCTTATGTTTGAAAAGCCCGACCTGAACATATCTGACAGCATGCACCACAATATTCCAATCTTATTTGGTTGAAAAACATTGAACAATACCCGTGAAACAATACAAACTTGTTGTCTTAACTGCATGGTAGTTCTCTTAAATATATATGAAAAGTTTAGAAAATTCCTGTCCAAACTACTAAATTAAATAATTTTACTGTCCTATAGAGATGTCCGACATTGGCTAATTTGCCAATATCCAATATTTCTCTCAATTTTTGATTCCAACATCAACTGATATTGATGTGTATAACGTCATATATCTTCTGTCATGGAATTAACACATATCTGTCGTGAAGCTAATGTATACAGCATCAACAAACTTCCTCAATGTGGCTGTAAATGATAAAACATTTGAGGAACTCCACCAGTTTGGTCAACCCGGCGTTATCCAGTGCAGTACACTCCATGATTTTTGGTATTACTGAAGTATTGAAGGAAGAAGTCTTGGTTTCCACCTCGCATAACGCTTTGCAGTCATTGCAAATTGCAAGTTTCATGTTCAAAGGAGACACCACAGACATATAATGTTGGTCAGGTACAGAAAAGGCTAAACATGGTGGTTTATAATCTAAGCGACGGTAGATAAAATAGGTGAATAATAATTTGTTTCATTTGGAGAGATTAGCCGATCTTCCAAAATTAAGGAAATGCGTTTTTTATCAGTTTCTGTCCGTCGAGATATAACTACTGTATAACTGTTGCCTATAGCACACTGAACTGTACTCTACACTCCTTGTGAGTGATTCAGAGTTCATAGAAGTAGATCTCAATTGGTGTGCCAATATCCGTCATCACCTCTGTTTGTGAGGTTCTTACTGCCTGTCAGGTCAACCAGGCCGGGGAATCACAGCAGAATCATGAACTAATTGCTTTATCAGAGGCTTCGAAATTGAGGAAATTGAGTTTGCTCACATGGCAAGCAAGGGAATCATAAATTGAAAGGGATAAGGGAAGAAAAATTCAATTTGTGCACAGCCCTTGTCAGAAAAGCTTACTTGCAGGGCCGTTAGGTGTCCAGATGAGACAAGGGAAGAAAAGGCGATAACAACATTACGACGGGACCAACACACTTCGGTCTAAAGGAGCTGCTGCAGAGCATAATCTAATTCCTGACAGATATGTTGTTGCTTGAGAAACTCTTACACTTGTTTTAAGTCGGATTTTAGGTAATCATGATGAGTTTCACCAGCTTTGAAGAAAAAATTATAACACTTTTTAACAAGGACATAATCAACTGTGGAATGTTAGTTTACTTTGTTTGGGTCAAAGCTTACAGAGCAGAGCAAGGTAATATTTATAAATGTATTTCAGGTAGAACTCAACAGTAGTATAACTACACTAGGCTGTTCGTGCTGTGCTGTACTTGGGCTCCATTCCTGCTCCATCTATGGCCCGCACTGGCCTGTACTCACATTGAGCATTTTTGCCATGGCTCATTTGCTTTAGATGTTACTGCAACTTTCTTGACTTTGAGGATGATTTCCAACATTAGTCGAGTGCATGGTGGCTGCTGTAACTTACATATCTGTAACTTAGTTACATGCATAAAGAGTGATCACATTGATTAAATGCAGTTGCAGGTGAGCAAGTGTGCTGATGGTTTGAGTCTTGGATCTTTTTGAGTCTTTGTATTTTAAATAAAATGTCAAGCTTTATTTAGTTTAAGTTATTTATTAGGACTTGAGCATGGAGGTAAATTTCAAGGTGCTGGTTAAGTTTGAATGGATATTTTTTTACACCGTTCAGCATCTGTGACACAGTGAGAAGTTTTGAAATTGACTAAATGTGCCTCGATAAGTGGACCTAATAGACTAGACCAGCCAACACCAAATGGCGGATCCAGTGATGGCCCTTTACGAACCCGAGACCAATTAAAGTGAATGGGAAATGTAATAACATATAATAATGCTTGTGGACGGATTGCAGCAGCAGTTTGCGTGTGTAATTACTTGTTTTTACGGTTACGTGACAGCAAATGCAGTGATGTCACTCAAAACAAGCCAGTTAAATACAGTAGTTTAACTTGCTGAGTGAATTAGAACCGTGGCTTACTCAAAAGTAAGAAACGTTGATAGAGAAAACCCAACATTTAAAAGTGAATGGAAGAACCAATATATGTTATTTTTTTCAAAATCTAGTGCCAAACCACCATGTCTTGTATGCTCTAGTTCTGGTCAAAAGTGCAAATGTGATGCGACAACCTGACAAAACAGATCATTTGAGGGGACGTATCCCCCAAAGTCTAATGTGAGAGCATAGAAAATAATGTGGCTTGAAAAATCAACGAGAGTTCTTTCACATTCAGCACAGCGATGTGAATGATTGGTCAATAAGGGTTGTTTGGATATTGGAGCAAAAAGGGGGGGCTGTGTCACAAATTCAGGCAAATTCCAATCAGCTACAAATCTGAAAATTTGAGACTTGAGGGTGTACTGATGGAGCTTTTCTGTTAAAGAGACATTTATTAAATTGTTATTATTTTTTATAATTTCATAGAGAAACCGGTGCAGTCATATTTAACTTAAAAATAAGCTTCTTGTTTTCATTCATTGTTTGTCCATTCAAACTTTTTGATATTTATTTTTAGGTGCCAAAATAATTGTGTTATAGAAATGATATGGTGATGTACATGATTTCATTACATTTGATATTCATATGAGCTAGTCTGTTTGATGCAATTCAAGTCCCTGTGAACAAAGAATGCATAAACGGACGTTACTCAATTTAATTGAAGGTCCCTGGACTAGAGTATTCCTTTCATTTACTAAAGACAAATGTGAAGGCAGCAATACCCACAAACAAGCATCAGGTGAAGGTGCCTGCAGTATAGGCCTGGTAAAGCATCACCAAGGAGGAATCCCAAGAAAAAGTAAATTATTTAACAACATTGTTGGCAGAGCAATAAAAAAATGATTAAAAATCCCTTTTTTTACATCTCAGTAGTGTCTGTGATCTTCACATGCACTCCCAACAACATCAGGGCACGCCCTTGATAAGATGAGGGTTTTTTTTCTACCAGACCTGGATCAGGGCATGGCTGAAACGAGACATGATGTCCCACAGGTGCTTGATTATATTAATGTCTGTGAATGACCCGTCCATAGCATCAGGGCCTTTGTGTTATCCAGGAACTCTTGACTCAGGACCCACTCCACCAAAATACGGTCTGACTATTGGTTTGGATTTCCCAGTACCTAAGGGTAGTCAGGGTACTTCTGGCTAGCATATGGAGGTCTGTGCAGCTCTGAAACAAATTTTATCTCCCCTTCTGGGTGTCCATCAACGTAGACAATGCGGATTGTCTACTTCTAATGGTAAGTCCATTGGTGGTTTTAGAGTCCTACCCTGGATCCGCAGGTCCTACCACAGGCAGAAGTCTCTTGTACCGTAGGTACCCAGTTACTATGATTGGCATGACATTTCCAGACTCTCTTAAGTTTGCAACATGTGCTCCGTGTGAACCTGCTGTCATCTGAACAACACAGGATGCCAATGGTAAATTTGACAATGTTGATATTCATTGGAAAATGCTAATCAGGCTGCATGGTGTTGGGCTTATAGCACAGGCCCCACTTGCGGATGTGGGTCCCTCATACCACCTTCGTACAGTCTGGTTCTGACCACATGCATATTCGGGCTTGCCGGGGGTCATATGTAGGGCTCTGACAGTCTTCCTCCTGTTCCTTCTAACACAAGGAGCAGATAGTGGTCGTGCTGCTGGGCTGTTGTCCACCCACTGCCTCCTCCTGGCCTATCTCCTGGTATCTGCTTAATGATCCTGACACAGTCCTGGGAGACATAGCTAGTGAGATGCATTTGCATTTATCAGATGTCTTATTGGTTTTCTCATTCAGCATACACACACAAGCAACCTATTTCTCTGAATGCAATGAGGTATTCCTTATACTGTAGTTGTGTTTAATGAGGGGACCTGAGCCACTGGAATCCCAATAACTACATAGCAGATACCAGTAAGCCTCTTCAGACATTGAAGTCTAGTGCTATACTGTGCAGGAGAAAAGAAATCTCTTGTTCAGTGTCCATAAAATGCACTCAGTGGCTTTTTACAGGTACTTGCTGGCACAGACAGGAGATGGATATTTTCACACATTTATGCAGTTATAAAATACATAGGATGGAAATGGAGTGTGGCCTCAGCGTTGTGGCTCTCTATATCACTGAGTGCATGCACTTAAACCTGTCCTGACCAATTCATCAGAGCTAAGATGACAGTTGTGCTGTGACCTCAATGTGTCAGTTTACCTAACACAACTCACACAGACGTACATGATAGGGTTCACTTAGTCCCATTAGCAGTGACTGTGATGGTTGTTCTGCCTGTCCAAAAATATTTCTGCAGGCAACCTGTGCGGCTTATACAGTGGAAATTATGGCAAATAAATGAATTGGTTCCAGACCTGACGTCGATAAGTGAATTTCTGCGAAGTAGGATTCAATATTGATGAATAATATTTTTGTAATTACGAGCTTCTAAATCTGTTTTTTTAAACGTTATTAGAGCCTTCAAGACATTAAATAAGATATTTACATTTGTATGACCCAATATAGTAGATATAATTAAAAAATAAGACATTTTAGACATAAAATAAGATAACATAGACTCAAATGTTGTTATTGTTGTTCCTCGTTAACTTTTTCTGGACATCGTACAGAGTACATCCCTGTGGCTTTAAATGGCTTTACACTCATATTACTCAATTAGGCATGGACCAGTATGAGATTCTGATGTTATGATAACCTTGGGCTAAGGTTTATAATTACACATTAAAATGTATAATTTTTAAATATCTTATTGAAAAGAGAAAATATTTCAAGTCAAAACAGTTATTTTAATCCATATTACATGATGGAAGTGGACCATACTGTATGTATATAAAATAAATAAATAAATAACTGAATTATTTTTAAATAAATAAAACTAAATTAAATGCAGTTGTCCATGCAGTTTATCGTGGGTAATTCTGAAACTCAAGTAAAAACCCAATAAATATATTCTCATAAATAAAAAAAAAGTAAAATGCAGATAAATGCAGGTGAACCATAACGGTAGCATTTTGTTTTAACTCTTAATGTTACTTTATTGTCATTATTATACTTGCTTTTCTGGGTCATATGATTGTTCTGAGCTAGTGAGATGTAACAAAAACTATGCTGGTAAAAATAAGTTTAAGATGTAAAAAAAAGTGGGAAAAAGTATCTATCTATCTGTATTACAAATACACTTTCCCACAAGAAACCAGACAAAGTGGAGCTGGGTCAGAGTGATATGTTGCTAGAAGCAAGCCAATAAGAAAAGTTCAAAGAGAACCCCTGGAGATATCAAAGCCTCCCCTACCCATGCCCAGAGGGGTATAGGGACAGTATAAGAAGGATTCTAAGCTGGAGGAAGGCAGACATTTCAGAAGAACCAGGAGAAGTTGAGATGTCTCCCTTTTCAGGACAACCGCCCGCAATTGTATTTTTTTGCCTCAATCAGTCACACTGTAGAATAAATCCAAGGCCCCATCCACAAGAAGATGATCCGAGCCCTAAACGCATAAAGACTTTTGAAACCGGGTCCCAGAGTGGAAATATTTTCAAGACGCTATTTTCGCGGCTCCGTATTTACGTATTCGCCCCGGCTTCTATGACGCGCATGCGCTAAAACTGCAAACAAGGAAACAACAGTGGCGCCATACATTGTTGCATTTGTCTAGCTAGTGAGCCTGCTGTCGCTATTGCTGCAAAATCTGCTTCCTCATTTTTGAGAAGAAAAACAAATGCTGTAAAACACAGCACAGCACTTTATTCTGGTTTTATAATCCAGTGTGACTCGAAACAACAGTTCCACCTCATCGTCGGTCCACTCGTACTTGCTGCCATATTTTGTGTTTACAAACCATCTGCGCACTAATAGGCCGTATTCAAGTTATCATTTATTAATTTTGGAATAACCACAATACAGCAAGGTAGGGATAATGGAACCGTGATATTGTGAGATGCAAATATACCTGTCATTTTTCCCGGGTCTTTTTTTCCCCAGGATGAGTCTACGACAATCACATTTATGTGCAAATTATAAATCAATAATCAATGAAATCTTTGCTTAATAAGTAATGCTTCTCTGACTCCCAACTGAGGACCTCCTCTTTTTATTCAGAATAAAAGATTCACTCGGCTTTTAACAGCTGGATTTCAAGAGACAAAGGTTTAAGTCACTGGGGTTATAATCTTTTTTTACATTCATGGAACTGCACAGAAGCACATTCTGTTTAAAGGCATTTTTCACTGACAGGCGTGACTGACAAGGTCAGGTCTGATTTTTAATATGGGTTGACCTTTGCCAATAGGTATTTCTAATGGTGGTAAAAATAACCACTGCCACACACTCACAAATGTGCTAAATTTTTAATGCAGAGCATACCCGCGACCCTAATGAGGATAAGCGGCACAGAAAATGGATGGATGGAGGTTCACTTTGCTTGTTAGAGTAGAGTTCGTCACAATAATGTGTATGATAATAGATAATAATATGTATGATAATAGAAGCTTTCTTTACTTTCATTGTCTATGACTTGTTTTTGAACTGTTGTTTACCTGCAGAACATTGTAATTTTGGGATGGAGATTTGGTAATGGTGTAATTTTATTTGAACATGTGTAATCTGGTGACTGAGATGGGTTGTCGGTGTGTTTTGCTCTGTAGCTTCCTTTCTGTGTTTTTGTATATAGATTGTATGTATCAAGTCCAGCCCACAGACTGTTGCTAAGTTACCCCAAAAACCACGTGACGATATCAATCCCCCAGTACCGGCAATCAGCGCACCTGTGTGATGGCGCGTAAAGGAGGCGGAAAAGGACGCATAAAAGGGCAACAAGGCTCACGCCTAGAGGAAGAAAGCGGCACTCGAAGCGGCGGCGGCGGCGGCGGCGGCGGCGGCGGTGGCAGCGGCGGCGGCAGCGGCAGCGGCGGCGGCAGCGGCAGCAGGAGCAGCGAACGATGGGACAGCAGTAGCTGTAGAGGAACGGCACCCGAAACGGCAGCAGCAGCGAACGGGGGACAGCAGTACCCGTAGAGGACGGCACGCGGAGCTGTGGCAGCGGACGACGGGGCAGCGGAAGCCGGCGTTTTTTCGGAGGTCGACCGGGGTGGACCTGGAACCACAACATTGAGCACCGCGGCGCCGATCACACGCTACGGCAGGGGGGACCCTGCCTTGCCTGTGAGTAATTGTTCGAAATTATAGTGGTGCTTCTCCTGTGGAGTTATTGGGCTGCGTGGGAGCGGGTGTCTTGGGCTTTGCTCTGGCCTGCGCTTATGTACACCAGGTGCTGGTGACGGAGACCGGAGGAACGGTTACCGCGGGCCGGGTGACTGCGGGATAGATCGGCAGTGCGTGGGAGAATAGCGGGACACGGAGCTTCTTGCCACGATACAAACCAATCCAACCTGGCCGCCCAGTGGACTGCTTTTCCGGGCTGGTGATATTGGGCGCTTAATGTTGCCTCTTTGGGACATTGTATCGTGGTTATTTCAATGTGAATGTGAATTTTAAATTGTTTATTTCGATTTATTCGACTTTGTAATAAATATTGAGACCTCTTAAATGTTTGTCTATTTGGTAAAACCATAAGTGCTCATTTTTCAATAACTGAATTGGCCATTGATCATCATCTTCAACTACAAGACCCATAACTCTAATACCCTCTTGACATTTTTTGGCGTTGTCGGCAGGACCCATTTTTTTGAGCGTTGGTGTTGCCAAAGAGATTAAACATGATGATGCCTGTATATCCTGGTGCGCCATGGCTTTCAAAATTTAAAAATTTTTAAACGGACAGATGGTGAATTGAAGTACTGTGATCAGACCCCTGCACCTGTTTTGAGATCAAAATTTTTTAGTTGTTCCCAGGGACTAGAGGAGTCGGTGCAATCCTTTATTTTACGGTTGCGTGAATTGTACAGCAGGTTGCGACGACAGGACCCTGAGAGTGCCCCCTCCGAAGGTGCCCTGCGGGACCAACTGCTGCTTGGACTCCGTGATAGCCCCCTTACTCAAGCCTTGAAGGTTTATGTTCGCCGCAACCCTGGATTGGATTTCGCTGAGTTGCGTGAGGAAGCTCTACAGCTGGACTCGGAATATGGCGACATACAACCGGAGGTAACATGCTCGTCAATCGAACGTGGTTTTTCTAAATCTCTACCAGATGCTGCATGGAGAGAATTACTAAAACGTGAGATAATGGATGATGTGAAGGCACAGATGAATGGGCTGACTCAGGACATTGTTGCGGAACTTACACCTATATTGCAGCCGGTCTCATCGCGCCCTAGCTCCTCCAATCCAACGCGGGGCCGACGATGCTCACCTAGGCGTCGCGATGATCGGGACGAACAAGGCAGGCCTATCTGTTACCGCTGTAGGAGAGCAGGCCATATAGCCCGGTACTGCATCAGTGCGGCTACAGCCGAGCAAACTTTAAACTAACTGCACCTGCTGCTGAGGTCCGAGCAGCAGGGCTTGTTAACATACCAGCACCTCCTAGGGCCCCTGAAATGTTTGTCGGCCAATGTCCCACTATTCAAATTACTATTGAGGGTGTTCCATTAAGTGGGCTTCTAGACACCGGGTCACAGATTACACTGATGACAGAGAGTGTGTTTAATACACACTTCACACGAGTTAATTTGGGGAAAACCCCCACTATGTTCCGGTTAAGGGCTGCCAATGGATTAGAGATACCCTATAGTGGCTATGCCGTGTTAGATTTCGAAGTTGAGGGTATTAAAGTTCCCGAAAGGGGCGTTGTGCTTGTGGAGGATGGGATGCACACACACCCTTTAATCATTGGCATGAACGTAATTGTAGCTTGTTGGGATACCCTTTTTAGATGATCGAGAGGGTCTGCCCCCCCTCAAGCCTTTAGAACACTGAGAGCCTGGAGGGAGGCATTTGCCGTTTGCCGCCATATTGAAGTTGGCCCTGCTGAAGATGGGCTGATAGGCTATGTGAGGTTAGCCTCTAAATTCCGTGTCACTGTTCCACCAAAGAGTGAGTTATTTGTGTGGGGGCGGGCAAAAATGGGTCCACGGGGGGCTAATTACTGTGCTCTTTTAGAGGGTGCATTAGATGTTGGTGTTGGCGACGTGGGTGTTGCGAAGGCCCTGGTTGACGTGAGAGAAGGGAGGGTCCCTGTCCCTGTCCGTGTTTGTAATCCACACCCTTATAGCGTGTCCTTGGGTCGTTTTCAAAAATTGGGTCGGCTCTACTATATTGCAGAGTCTGACGTGTACGACTCCAAGGATTTGACTCTGTCACTGGGGGAGGATGGTGTTGTCCAGGTGGCCCTGGTGGATGTGGCAGTTGCTACCACAAGTTCTGATCCACCCAACGAGGCGAGCACATTGGGAGATAGACCTGACCTGTCTGCGCAACAACGGGAGGAACTATGCGCCCTGTTGCGGAAATGGGAGAAAGTGTTCGCCCGGCATGAGGAGGATTTCGGACGAACCAACTTGGTGCAGCACAGGATCCCTACAGGGGACGCTGCCCCTATCCGAGAGAGGTACCGCCCGATACCACCCATGTTATATAAGGAAATGAAAATCCTCATTGCAGATATGCTTGAAAAAGGTGTTGTGAAGGAGAGCCGTAGCCCCTGGGCTGCCCCCATAGTGCTGGTGCGCAAAAAGGATGGTAGCTGGCGCTTCTGCGTTGACTATCGGAAACTCAATGCTGTCACACATAAAGACGCCTTCCCGCTGCCTCGCATTGACTTTGTAATAAATATTGAGACCTCTTAAATGTTTGTCTTTTTGGTAACACCATAAGTGCTCATTTTTCAATAACTGAATTGGCCATTGATCATCATCTTCAACTACGAGACCCATAACTCTAATACCCTCTTGACACATGCTTAACAATTACATTGGACTGCATCACTTAATACACTGGTTTTCAAACTAGGGGGTGCGCCACAGCAGTTCAGAACTTTTCTTCCTTGTATTTTCTAAACATCAACTGTTCGTAATGTTTCTTGAAATCACTCATTTTAGAGCATTGTTTTAGTTCCTTACTCAATTCCGTTCCATAATTCGCTTTCACATAACAAAGTACTAAAGGTTTTTAGCGTTGTTCTTGCATATGTGTTTGGTTTGTACCTAAGATCATATTTCTCTTGTATGACATGTTTTGGTAACTGGTTATTGTTTGCTTTATGCATCTTTTTAGCAATTCCCTCACCTTTTGTGTTTTCTCGCAAGTATTTATTCTGCTATTACCAAATAGCATCATCGGAGTTTTACTTAGATTCGGGAATAATCTGTTTTTGTCCCTCTTTTTAGTATAATCGTTTCCTCTGAGAAAAGCAATGGGATCATCTGCAAATACTACTAGCATTAGGTGTTTCGTCACTTTGTAAGATGTCGTTATTGTATAGGGTAAATAATTTTGGTGTCAGTATAGCCTCCTATTTGAGTGATACCCATATAAAAGGTTCACTTTTATTCAAGCAGAAATCAACAAGTTCTGGAAAAAGTGTTGCCAGCTTGCTTGACCAAATCTTTTCGTCAGCAGCAAATGGCACACTAAAGAACGGAACATCTCATTTGGGGATCTTGGGATTGCTGATCAAAATGCACTGAAAGGCCAATACAAGCTAGATCGTGTCATCAGCACCAACGCAGATGACAGCGGCATTGTGAGAGACGTCAAGGTCAAGGTTTCTTCAAGTTACCCAGCATCAACTACAAAGTACGTTGCATCCCAAAGGAAACTTGGTCCACCCGCAGGTCAAATTCCTACCACAATCTTCACAGAGATGTGAGATGGCTCGTTATCTTGTTACCTTTAGAGGAACAGGTAAAAAGAACCTTTGTAATAGTTGGTTGCAACTAGAAATGGGTCCCTTTCCCATCTGTACCCATACGGTACAGGTGCTTGAGAATCGGCACTGGTCCTTAAATGTACCAATTATCGGTACTTTTTTGTGTTTATGTGACAATAAATGCTCGTTTACTATTTTAAATGAATTATTTATAATTCAATGAAAAGACAACAAAGCTACATGTCATTAGCCGTAAAGCCGTCCTTGCAGGGATTGTCGGCTTAGTGATAGTACAACTCTCTACAGCTCTTTCGTGCTGTAGGTCATGTTTTAATGCGTGTTTAAGTGACATGTTTGTTGTTTTTCAATCCACCAACCTGTTACTGTTGTGGTATACTTCTCACTGACAAACGAAATACAAATGTATGATTTTTCATCTATTTTAATTCATTTGTGAATACAAAATGAGTTTCCCATATTAAAAGCCTCTTCTTCGAGAACATTTATTAAATAGCTAGGTTTTGTTGTATCCATATACTTTAAAATATGATTGATTTCAGCTTCTGTAACTTTAATTTGTTTCCTTGTTGGTGTAAACATTGCCTCCCTCCCTTTGGCATAGATTGGTGTTTAGGTACCAAAACATGGTAATGGTAATGTGACATCACAAACTTGAGAGCAACGTAATTTGTCGCGAACATGTTTCAGTTGTATCAAATCTTTAGTCCATCACCAAAAAGGAAAATCAACGGTAAGCATTATTTCTGTGCTGTTGCGTATTTTTTTTTATTTTACATGTTTGTTTCTGGTGTGTAGATGGAGCCTCTCACCCAATGAGTAACAAGGATAAGGTATGTGGGCTCTGACGTGTAATTATTTTCATTTGGGTGACAGTGTGAGGTTGCTCTGCATTTGCCTACCTTCCCACTGTGACAGCTCACTATCTTCCAACAATGGTAATGGGCACCAGGTGCTCATTATAGGTTGGCAATGACACATTGACAAGACAGTCTAAATATAACTGCAACAACTCTCTATCCGCATGTCATAAGAGAAATACAAAAATACAGTAGCATGTTGTCAATAGCAAAAGTTCACACAGGTCCGAAAAAGTTAACATGCATTGTTCAGATGAATCTAGGGGCGCACACAGTCAGAAATTAAAACAGAAACTCGCCAACTTGCTTGGAGAGTGGTTCTCAAATAGTGGGGCGGGCCCCCCTGGGGAAGGGTGTGTTGAACTCACTGAGTACTTTCAGTGTAGAAGTAAACCTGCCATCTCAACATGCCATTTGACAGGGCCGCACGGTGGCTGAACGGGTAGCAAGGTTGGCCTCACAGTCAGGAGGTTCTGGGTTCATAACTCCGTTGGGCATTTCTGTGTGGAGTTTGCATGTTCTCCCCGTGCGTGCGAGGGTTTTCTTTGGGTACTCCGGTTTCCTCCCACATTCCAAAAACATGCATGTTAGTTTAATTGGTGACTCTAAATTGTCCATAGGTATGAATGTGAGTGTGAATGTTTGTTTGTCTATATGTGCCCTGCGATTGACTGCCGACCAGTCCAGGGTGTACCCCGCCTCCCACCCAAGGTCAGCTGGGATAGGCTCCAGCATACCCGTGACCCTAATGAGGATAAGCGGTATAGAAAATGGATGGATGCCGTTTGACTCTGGAATACTCTTCACAGTTCTCCATTTTGTTGCATTCTCCTGGTTTCTTTTTTTCAAGTTCAGTTTCTACAGTTCAGATAAATAAATACATATTATCAGTTGTTGTACTATTTCAACATTTCTGGCCCCTAGGGAGGGCGTGACAGAAAATAGGTGAGATTTGCACCGGAAGAGTAGTTTGATTATGTTGATTGAATGATTGAATCTTTGTAAAGTAGAAGTTTGGTTTTGTGTATCTCTTTGCATACTAAACTGTACAATTGTTATCTACAATAATATCTGCTTGCCTCCCCAGACAGTACACCGCACCGCCACCCTCCCCCACATGAGGACCCACCCCACTATTTTAGATTTAACCTTCCAAACTGTATGGTTTTGGACTGTGGGAGGCAAACAGAATACTCATATGCAACCACAGGAAAAACATGCAAATTCCACACAGAGATGTCTAAGATTTACATGAATTGTCTTTTTTGAGAGACAGTCATCCCCATAGATAGCAGAGGCAATTTTGTAATGTTATGATTGAAAATGGGCACTCATTTACTCTATTGAAGAGAAGCATGTATTTGAGAGAGGCCTTCATCTGTACATACTGTATGCTTGTGTATGGGTGAAGTTTGACGCTAATGTCAGTTGATTGGTTGTGGGAGTGTTCCAATGGGAATTGAATGTGGAAGTGACTCACATTAGCAGTTTCTTTTTGTGGGCGCTTTTATTCTTGGTTCCTGTCAATACAGAAATGCGGTGCAGTTAGAGACAGATCTAATTTTCCACTTGTTTCATCAGCGTCATATTTTGATAAACGCACCTGCATAAAAAGCGAGGGCAGACGTGTTCAAGTGAAGTGTGAGTGCTATTTGGCTGATTTGTACTGTGTTTGACGTCGTCTCAGTAATGAGGATCTTAGTTTGTTTTCAACACAGTTCTCATGCCCATGTTTTGAATGAAGACCTCTTCTATGTCACACAATCATGTACTTACACTTTGGATTTGGGGTAATAGGTGTGTTCCCACTAAACAATACAGCAAAATGCAATACACAGTCAGTACCCAGATGTTTTATTCAAAACAGTCAAAATGGAGAGTGTGCAGTCATAGACATTCACCACTTTCAATAGATGCCATTTGAGTGTGTACCAGAGGAAGGGGCTAACTTGGAATAATGCCTGCTGAGGGGCAACCCGTAGCGGTTGTAGTTAGTGATCAATGTACGCTATACGCTCCTGATAAAAATGGTAAGACCTGATGAAAAATTTAAATAGTTTACAGTTTGCACAGTTGAATTTTAAGGAATGACACAAAATTATTTGAAGATTACTATTAAACTGAAATAGGCTATTCATCAGCTGATCAAAGTTTCAAAACAAAGCAAATTCCCCTGAAATAGAAATAAAATTTTCAAAAAAGGACGCAGTCGTGAGTAGCTGTGTCATTAATACGTCTCTGTGTCATTAATCTCCCCCAAAATTGGCTTCAAAAGTCTAGTGAGAATGTTGCTCCAGGTGGTGATGACTGCTTCACGGAGGATATCGATTGTCTGGAACTGATGCCCATTTTTGTAAACTTCCCTTGCCCTCCTTCCCCAAATGTTCTCAATTTGATTAAGATCAGATGAACATGCAGAATGGTCCAAAAGAGTGCCGTAAGTCCTCTGGAAGAAGTTCTGTTGAAAAAAACAGTCATTAGCACACATACCAAGGCCTTCAGTTATGAGTGATGCCAGCTGCAACATCTCCACACAGCTGCCGTTTGACGTCCCTGCACAACCTGAAGCTCCATTGGTGCCGTTGAAGGAAAATAAAATCACCCCAGATCATGAGGACGCCCTCTCCACTGCGCCGTGTGGAAAACATCTCAGGTGTGATCTCCTTGTCAAATCACTAATATTTAAAGTCATCAGGACCGTCAAGGTTACATTTTGTTCTCATCAAAGAATAATATGTTCTTATACCTTTCAATGTCCCATGTTTGGTGCTCTCGTGCAAACTCCAAACAGGCAATTGTTGAAGGAGACGAAATCTTTGAAGACGTTACAATTCGTATAACCGTTCTCTTGCATATGCTGTCTAATTATTGGATTGCATTGAACTGTGGCTTTTGGACTTTTTTTGACAATGAAATTATTTGATTTTTATTTCAGTTTATTAGTTTTTTTATGCATTTTATTAAAGACCTTATGCTGTTAGTTGGTCGAGCTCCTGCACTTTTAATAAGTAAACAGCAAGCAGACAATGTATTTAGCTTTACCGCTTGACTTGTTTGTTCCATAGCTCTCAGGATAATGAGAAGTTTAATTGACTGTCTTACTGTGTTAAAGCTCAACAGCAATGGCTCGCTACGAGATGTCTTGCTTATGTAGTTGAAAGAGAGAAAGCTTTTTTGCCTTTGCTGTCAAATGTGTGAATATATATGAAGAAAAATGATACTGAATGCACATTTTTGCCAGAATTTTGGCTTTTAAAGGCTGTGGTCTTAAACTTTTGATCAGCTGATGACCGGTCACTTTCAGTTTAATGGTTTTAAGTAAGGTGGTTTTGAGTAATTTCTGACTCAAAAAAAGTGTTGTTTTGCTCCTTTTTTTTTGCATCTTGAAACTCTACTTAGAACCTCTTTATGATCCAACAATTGTAATAAACCAATCAATAAATGTCACAGTTTCAATTATATGTCATTAATACCGGGTCATTTGTTTAATTCTAAATATTTTATATATATATTTGTTATTATTGCATTGTTGGTATTTGTTGTCACAAACGCAAACAAGTTTAGTTATTTTTAAAAAGGAATACAATAACCATGAACATCCATTGTAACATAAGTTTATGTAAGGTATTATTATTATGTAAGGTAATGACAAGATTATACACTATGTTACACAATTCATTGTGCAAAAACTTTCTCCCAGAGTTGATTGACTCAAAGTACATGAAAATTCAATGTCCTCTTTCACACGCTCCTCTTTGTTCCACCCCTTGTGCTGCCCACTGTTGTGAGTTAAATCGTGAACACTGGCACCCTGCCAGTTAGCAACTAAAAGCCCTGGACCGTCACAGCTTCCTCGGAGCCCTGTGGCAGGTAAGGTACCATGTTAAAAATCCCATTATGCTAATGCTAATTCTGCTGGAGGGTGGGAAGAATGCCCTGACACTTTTCATTGCCATCATTATTTGCAGCACATGCATGTCGTGAGGAGGGAGAAGCTTTTTACTGCAACCTGAGCCTTTCCTAAGGGCTTCATAATGGGATCTGTGAGAGGTGTGGGTTATTCTCTTCTTAAAAGGCCTTGACATCTCATTCTCACTGTCACATGGAGCACAGACAGGATATTATGAAATACTACTGCTTTAAAGTGATTGTTTTAGAAAAGCCTTTATTGTTTAGTTTTAAACATAATAACCTTGCCCAAAATCAAAAAGATTGATTACATTTTCCAGACTAATTTTATTAGACCGTGTATTATATAGTAGAACCCGGCCCATTTGCAGATTTTTTTATTATTTTTTTGCAATTGTTTTTTCTTCTTGGTAAAACTCTTGTACATTTTCTCTCCGAAAATGCATATAGTGCATATTTGTATTGATACACGCTGGCAATCAGGCAAACATCAGCAAATATTTGTCCACTGAAAACAAGCCCAGAAGAAGAGGACGGGTGCAGCCCATGACTTTATTGGCCTGCGGAATGTAGAAATAAAATTAAACACAAAAAAAAAAGAGCAAAAAGCACAATGTAAAAAAAAGAAAAAGCAAAAATGAAATGAAAAAGTTCAGTTCAACACTGCATCCTGATGGAGAGTTGAAGAGTCCAACTCAATGTCCAATGCAGCTTCTAAGACAGGGGTCTCAAACGCGTCCCACGTAGGGCTGAGATACTTCAGGTTTTCTTTCCAGCCGGTTACTGAAGCAGGTGCTTTAATCTAAAATTGAAAGAGGTGTTGATTATTAAAATCACCTGCTGTAGTGCCTGGCTGGGAAGAAAACACCCCTGTTTTCAGGACAGGAAGTGAGGTCCATTACGCATTATTTTTGGTATTTCACCATTCGCTGCGGGTCTTGGAACATAAGCCCCTCCCAAAAATGAGATTGACTGTGTTCTTATTCCTTTGGGTTTCTTGTGGAGCATAGGACCTCAGCAACAGTCCTCCAACACACTCCATTTGGGTGATCTTTCTCAGCAGTTCCCTGGTCTGTCTGTGTGTCCTTCCTTTTTACAGGACCTTCGCTAGGTCATATTTGGGTGCCCAACCCGGCGTTACTCTGAGGTATCTGTTGAAGAGCGGGTGTGGGCTGTACCAAAGTTCCATGCGCTGATTGTTTGCTGACAGGGTCTTGGTTTATTCACTGCCAGTCTGTTATTGCTAATCCTGTCTGGCCATCGGATCTTGAGGATGGCGTGTAGGCAGTTGTCTGAGACAAAAACCCTTGATCTTATAACTAATCACACTCATATTGCTGTATTGTGCCAGTTAACACAGTTAGTGTTTTTGAATGCACATTTTCGTATTGTCTGTCTGATTTGGTTTTTGTACTTTTAGTTTCTCTTCAAATTATTCAGAAGTAATTCACAGGAAAAGTGTCATACTTGCAGTTTCTGGCTGTTACACAATATATGTGTGTAAACAAAGCAACAGTTCAAGCAAGCCCCACAAGTCAGTCTGACAGCCCCATGATCAGCTGATAAGCCACATATTCCTTTTTAAAATGCCACTGGCCATGTTGACTCACCCCACCTACCTCATTAGCATGCCTTAATGTGCATTGTTTAGCTGCTATTTCCCTTTGTGTGCAATTGTAAGCTCACCATTTGAGAAACTGAGTGTAATGCTTTGATATCTTTTTTTAAAAGGCTATCCCAAATTTCTTTAAATAATAGTGTCCATAAAAACGGCATACATTCACCTTTTGACCCTTCTTTATATCTCTTTTGACTTCCATAAATAACTGCCAACATAAAAATATACAATTTGTTCTCACTATTTCCTTATTTTTTATCAATAGGTAAGCCACATATTTAGACATTTTAAGTCTCCATATCAGGATAAGCGGTATAGAAAATGAATGAATGAATGAAGTCTCCATATCAAGTCACATCTTGTGAAATGAGTGAACAAATTTTTTTTTTTTCTTACTGTGATGCATTATGAATCAGAAATGTGGTGGTGGTTGATCTCGCTACCACATCTTCTCTTTGGGAACAGTCACGTCAAAAATCTTCACTAGTGGGCAATTAAAATAAGATGTCCTCCTACAAGTAAGAAAGGCTCCACTTAAAAATTATTTGTAAACTACATCCACAGTGTTACATCAATAAAACAGAAAATGCATTCATTACGAGCCTGTCTACATGTGAACGTTTGCATCTGTACAGAAGAAAATAAAATACAATCAGAGGCCTCTTGACAATTCTGACAAATCCCATTTGGTCAAGTTTCTTTTCGAGGCCTTATATAAACACAGACTAAAACGGCTCAAGCATTGGAATATGTGTCAATTCCTTGCACTCAGCCTGCCATGTGTCAGGTATAAAATATGAAAGACTTCAGTACTTGGGCCTGGCCGGGTCTAGCCCGAAGCAGGAACACGGGAACTCACCTCCGCAGACCCGCCACCTGCAGGGGCAAGCATAAGGGCCCGGTGCAATGGGATTTGGGCGATGGATGCGGGCGGGTGTCCGGACGACCTAGTCTTTGGCGGCCAAATCTGGTTCTTGGGACATGGAATGTCACTTCTCTGATGGGGAAGGAGCCCGAGGTTGTGGAAGAGGCGGAGACATTCCGACTAGATATAGTTGGACTCACCTCAACCCACAGTTTGGGCTCTGGAACCAAATTCCTTAAGAGGTGCTGGACCTTGTTCTTCTCTGGAGTTGCTGCAGGGGAGAGGCGGCGAGCTGGTGTAACTTATTAATAGCCCCCCGGCTTGGTGCCTCTGTGCTGGAGTCATCCCCGGTGAACGAGAGGGTCATTTCCCTACGCCATCGGGCTGGGGAAAGGGTCCTGACTGTGGTCTGTGCGTACGCGCCAAACGTCAGTTCAAAATACCCAGCCTTCTTGGAGTCTATCAGACTGGGAGACTTCAACGCCCTCGTGGGCAATGACAGTGTGACTTGGAGGGGCGTGGTTGGGAGGAACGGCCTCCCTGATCTGAACCCGTGTGGTGTGTTGTTGCTGGACTTCTGTGCGAATCACAGTTTGTCCATATCAAACACCATGTTCGAACATAAGGATGTCCATAAGTGCACTTGGCACCAGGACACCCTAAGTCGCAGGTCTATGATTGACTTTGTGGTTGTAGCATTAGACCTGCATCCACATGTTCTGGACACCCGGGTGAAGAGAGGGGGTGAGCTGTCAACTGACGACCACCTAGTGAAGAGTTGGATTAGATGGGGGGGAAGGGACCGGACAGACCTGGTAGACCCAAACTCGTAGTGAGGGTATGCTGGGAACATCTGGCAGTCTCCCGTTCTTTGAGGCTTCAACACTCATCTCCGGCAGAGCTTCGCCTGCATCTCGAGGGAGGACCGGGATATTGAGTCCGAATGGGCCGTATTCCGTGCCTCCATTGCTGAGGCAGCCAGTCGTATTTGCAGCTGAAAGATGGCCGGTGCCAGTCGTGGTGGACCCGATGGTGGAGACCGGGGGTTATGGCTGCTGTCAGGCTGAAGAAGGAGTCCTATCAAGCATGGATGGCTTGCGGGACTCCCGAAGCAGCTGACAGGTACCAGCAGGCCAAGCGGCACGCGGCTTTGGCTGTGCTCGAGGCAAAAACTCGGGTGTGGGAGGAGTTCGTTGAGGCTATGGAGCACGACTTTCGGTCGGCCTCGAACAGGTTCTGGCAAACCCTCCGACACCTCAGAAAAGGGAAGCAGCCCCCAGTTCATACTGTTTACAGTGCGGACGGGGTTGCTGACCTCGACTGAGGATATAGTTGGTCGGTGTAAGGAATACTTTGAGGCCCTTCTCAATCCCACTGACATACTTTCCGTAGAGGAAGCAGAGTCTGAGGATACGTACGTGGACACAGTTCTATCACCGTGGCTGAGGTAATTGGGGTAGTTAAAACACTCCCCAATGGCAAGGCTCCGGGGGTAGACGAGTTTTGCGCTGAATTCCTCAAGGCTCTGAATGTTGGGGGACTGTTTGGTTGACACCCCTCTACAACATTGCATGGAAGTCGGGAATAGTACCTCTGGACTGGAAGACCGGGGAGGTGGTCCCCATTTTTAAAAAGGTTGATCGTAGGGTGTGTTCCAACTATAGGGGGATCACACTCCTCAGCCTCCCTGGGAAAGTCTACTCCGGGGTGCTGGAGAGAAGGGCACGACCGTTAGTCGAACCTCGGTTACAGGAGTTGCAATGTGGTTTTCGTCACGGTTGAGGAACACTGGACCAGCTCTACACCCTTGTAAGGGTACTCGAGGGTATGTGGGATGAGGGTTTGCCCAACCGGTCTACATGTGCTTTGTAGACTTGGAAAAGGCATTTTACCGTGTCCCTCGTGGTGTCTTGTGGGGGGTTCTCCGGGAGTACGGGATTGGTGGCCCGCTACTACGTGCCATTCGGTCCTTGTACAATTGAAGCAGGAGCCTGGTTCGCATTGGCAGCAGTAAGTCAAGCTTGTTTTCCGGTGTACGTTGGCCTCCGCCAACGTTGCCCTTTGTCACCGATTCTAATCATAATCTTTCGACCCGGACCCTGATAAGCGGAAGAAAATGGAATGGAATGAAATGGACTTCAGTACTTACCTCAAATGATATGAGTCCCTAAATTGCTATGTTTTAATTTGTTACTGGTTGAATTCCAACTTCTCATCTCATAAATGATACACTAATGTAAATGTCAGAATAATAAGCATCGTATGGCAGCCATAATAAGACTTTTTCATTATTTCAACTACCACATCATTTACAAATCCATGTATTAGTCTCCTTTGCTTTTTTGCACACCACATAAGCAGGTGCGTGAGAGCAATTGAAGTTGTCAAAGGTTTTATTTATTTCGGTTTTACAAAAAAAAAATGAGGTAATGAAATAGTACATTATTATTATTAATAGGGATGCTCCAATTGATTGGCCACCAATCTTTATTGTCTGATGTACGTAAAAGAAACAACGTATGCCAATAAACACATTTAAAAGCCAATCACAACACCAATAAATGGCATGTTTGATCACTCCCTTACCAAACCAAATTATTTTTTTATTATAACTGTTGAACTTAGACATTATGCATAATTACAAATGACCACAAAATAGCATAAAGACAATGGCCACACTGTTTAAGTGGAGATGTGCTTGGTAAATAAAGTTGTGTGCAACTGAAATGTTGCCTGTCCTAAATAAAACACAAATAGTTGACAGCTTTAGTAGTGATGAAAGTTAAAGACCCCTGCAGCCTGGACTCTATTTTGTCTGTTTTAAGTTGAGCAAGACAGATTTTTGTTTAATCAAACATATTTATATGAATTATCATATTCTGTTGATTTATCTTGAGCTTATCAAATTAAATTCAGGTTTGTAAACAGTACAAAAATCTTTCCACAAAAAGGCAAAAAAAGACAATCCGCCCAAATGTTTATTTTTTAATAATTACCTATTTTCCAGCAGCTCTTGCAATTATCTAACGGTGCCCATGACCAAAACCACTCATTATAAATAAATTGAAAAATGTTAATACAGTTAATCTACAGTATATGATATTTATCAGATTTGTATCATTCATGGACAATTGTATCGGAATCAGCAGCATAAAGTAAATCCCTGATCAGAGCCTCATAATTATTAGTTATCCACATGTACTGATTCCAATATGCTTAAGCAAAGCTGTGAGAATTGGAATTGAAATAGGCTACAGCTATTTTATGTCAGGGCCGCACAGTGGATGAGTGGGTAGCACATTGGCCTCACAGTCAAGGTGTTGAGGGTTTGAATCTCCGTTGGGCAACTCTGTGTGGAGTTTGCATGTTCTCCATGTGCGTGTGTGGGTTTTCTCCGGGTACTCCGGCTTCCTCCCACATTCCAAAAACATGGATGTTAGGTTTATTGGCGACTCCAAATTGTCCATTAGAGTGTGAATGTAAGTGTGAATGTTCGTTTGTCTGCCCTGCGATTGACTGGCGACCAGTCCGGGGTGTACACCGCCTCCCGCCCAAAGTCAGCTGGGATAGTCTCCAGCAGACCCGCGACCCTAATGAGGATAAGCGGTATAGAAAATGAATAAATACATATTTTATGTCAGAATAATATTGATGCACAAGCACTATCTGTAGTTTTTCTCTTTGAACTATGTGGTTGAGAAGCCTAATTATTGTTCAGTTTCCTTTATGGGGACTTTTTTCTTCAACAGCTATAGTCCCGTAAGACTATTTTGACCGAACAACTTATCAGTGCGAATTGAGTACATGTTTTGAATTCCTCACATACAGAAAGTCACATATACGTAGCTCGTTGGAGTTCATAGCAGACCAGATGGTGCGCAGCAGATGATATAACATTCATAACCACAAAGACTGACTTGGATTGAATCTCTAAATAAATACAGCTCGGCTCACAATTAAACAGCTATGTTGAACCTAGTCCAAGGAAAAGTTTTACTTTTGACAGATTTTTATTTTTTCTGGATTACTGTATCATGGACAGGCCGTGCTCTCCAAATTTGGGAACTCGACTAAAGTTCTTATGGGTACACAAATTCCACGGATACACTTTTTCATGCTATTTCATCAAATATTGATGATCATTATCATTAATGAGTTAACAATTCATCCTCTCTTTGTTCATGGAGGGAATTTAGTGTTGACACAATGCTGATTAAATATAAACATACGACTTTCATTTATGAGTTAAATTTGCTTAGATTCCTTTTTGTTTTAAAAAGTAATTAAGAAATGAATACAGCTTACTAATATTCATTTTTTCATTTTCTATGCCGCTTATCCTCATTAGGGTCGCGGGTATGCTGGAGTCTATCCCAGCTGGCTTTGGGTGAGAGGCGGGGTACAGTCAATCGCAGGGCAGACAGACAAACATTCACAATCTAATGGACAATTTAGAGTCGCCAATTAACCCAACATGCATGTTTTTGGAATGTGGGTGGAAACCGGAGTACCAGGAGAAAACCCGCGCATGCACGGGTTTAGTTTTTTACTTAAATGGCTTGTATACTCTTATTCTGTCTACTAGATTGAGGAATGTGAGTATAAGGGTGACTATAAGGGTGTTAGTTTATGTCTAGAGGGTTCCAATAATGTTAAAAAAAAGACAGGTATTCTATGCTGCGTCTATGCATTCCCTAGGGGAGCAGAATGAGTTGTGGACATGAAGTAACACCGAAGGTTCAGAGATGGATTTCATCTTGCCGTGGGTGACAGGCGCAAAATTTGTTTGTGTTTTTATTAGGGATTTAGGGAGCTTTATTAAGGATTATTGTGCAAGATAATTCAGACCTGCGATAAAAGTCTGTTGTGCAGGCAATCAATTCTGGTGATTGTGTGTCTCATCAAATATTACAGTAACAATACAGACTCTTAGTGACTAGTGTAGAATACTATGTCAATGTCTTTGGATGATTTATTTTTGGGTTTTAGTTCATTATGACATTTGTACTCTTGCAATTGCCTAATTTGGTAAAAAAATGTAACATTTGCATGAATATGCAGAATGTTTTGACAAACAATTGGATGTATTCCACCAAGAAACAGCATGATTTGTTAATATACAGTACTATCCAGAAAATTCGAATATCCTGAAAAGGTTGTTGTATTTCTGCAATTCAACTTAAAAGGTGAATTTGACATGTTATATAATTGAATAATATGCAAACCAATATATTTAAGTTTTTTTTTCCCTGGATTTTTCTGATCAGGTGTCGCATTTGGAAAAAAAAACAATTCTGAGTTTGTGAGATATGCCAATTTGCGTGAAATGGCAAATTTGTTGGTTTCATCTTTTATGTTAAATTGACAAAATAAAACAACTTTTACTGGATATTCAAATATTTCGGGTAGTACTTTAATTTTTGTGAAGTCACAAAAATAGAACCACAAACTAACAATGGTGACAATATTTACATCTGGTTTGGGTGCACAACTTAGACAATAGCTCATTTTGTTTGAACCCACCCATTTTTCATGTAAACATGTGACTGAAAGGTCGGTCCAATAATGCTCTTTACAAATGATGTCATGATTCACCACATGCAAGTGCTACTGGGAATGAAATGCGAACAAACTATCACATTCATTGATTACACACGAGTTCATAGTCCGCTGAAAAGCTTGTTGTTAAAAAAATGACATCTAATTTCAGCAAATACAGATCAAGGCTTGTAAACTGCAAGTGGAGAAGGTTGTATTAAAGGAAAAAGACGTGCCTGGAGCATTTCTCGCCAGCGACACAACTAATTACCAGCTGTCAGAACTGAAGTGATGGCTCGAAAGCCACGGACAGAATAAGACTCTGACCTTACGACAGACACTTGAAAAAGTTTGTTCATGTATTACACCAAATATAGAGGTATATCCAGGGGTGGCCGGTGATAAATGGTATGAACTGAAAAAGAATGGAATCTCTACCCAAACAACACTGGCTGTAGTTATCGTGACAGCGTCAAACAACAGCTGGACCACTTTCCTTTTTATGGACATCTCTGAGATGTTTAATAATGGCAGTACCTATCACTACTTATTCGAGTCCATCACTCATTTTGGTCACGAGTATGCCATTGACAGTAGTGGTGACGAATCAGGCAGTGACAGTGGATATACTGTACAGTTACCGAAAATATGCTAAGAAAAGGGCAAAAACTGATGGAAAGTGATCTTACCCGGCTTTGGAAATCAAATTAAAAAGTTTCCTCTGGTAAATGATCTGGATAGCTAGAGTCCAAATTACATCTCCCCCAACAGCTTGGTGCTTTGTTCCTCCTCTTTTCAGCATTGTTTCAGGATAAATACAGCATAAAACTCCATATTATGAGCCTTTTTTTCCTCATGTCAATCGCATGATGCGTTGGAGTGTGACATCACAATCTATTCTTAGCAATTGTAGAAAACGCTATTACATTGCTTATTCAAACAATAAATAGCACTGAACCTTTGCTCAGTTTCTGAATGGTTAGGATAAGTTTTGCCTGTGAAGGCTGCATTTAGAGATGAAAATAACCTGAAAACGAGTGAAAAACAAACAAGAAAATCTGTGAGAAGATGGGAAATCAATTAGAACTATTGTGCTTGGTTGCACATTGAGCATAGCCAGTACAAACATTTGGAATCTTGAAGAAGAACAAAAACACTGGTGTTCTAAGTAACTGACTTCCAACGGGTAGACCCAAGAAACATCAGCTTTTGACCTAAAGATATAAGGAAAGACCCTAAAACAGCTGTTGGTGAGATCAGCAAGAACCTGCTGGTTCTGGCATGAGTGAATGTACCAATATCTACTGTTCACACAAGACTTCTTGACAAACAAATAATGGCAACACCAAAAGTTGCAAACCACTAATTAACAGGAAAAATGTGAAGACCAGACTGAAGTTTCCCAAAAAGTACAGAGATGACCCTTAAAAGGCTAAGACAAAAGTATCATGGACTGATTAAATTTTTAGGCTCAACTCTGAACTTGTTGGCAAATTCCAGCCTGATGTTCCTATTATTCTTCCTATTAAGTGGTTTGCACTTGAGACACATCAAACTCCAACGTGATTTATTTGCTAGGTCAGTATAGCCGCAGTGTGAAAGTACTTCCAAGTTTAATTTTCTAAATATGCAGTGTAGATTAAGTCTCCATTTTGTGATGGTGTAAATGGTTGTTCCAAAAGTGCAATTCATAAGATATTAAGAAAAGAGCTATCAGAATTCTACATACATGCAAGTCTTTATTTGACTCCATTAAGAAAAATCATCCAAGAAGGAAAAAGACTAGGTGATGTTCAAAGTAGAGCCATATCTTTGANCTCAGTCCTTGATTCTCACTCCACTCCTAGAGTCGATATCTAGAACTTCTGAACTAGCCCAATGCAGCTTTAACATTAGCTATAATCACATTGTTACCTATTTACTATCAGCTTTGGGTAACGCATATGCTACACAGTGTAGATTAAGTCTCCATTTTGTGATGGTGTAAATGGTTGTTCCAAAAGTGCAATTCATAAGAGATTAAGAAAAGAGCTATCAGAATTCTACATACATGCAAGTCTTTATTTGACTCCATTAAGAAAAATCATCCAAGAAGGAAAAAGACTAGGTGATGTTCAAAGTAGAGCCATATCTTTGATGGTATACACTGGAGCTTCAAAGAGCAACATACAGTGCATGTCGTCCCTACGAAAAGCTCAGAATTTACTAAAGAATGTGCAGGGGGTGAATCCTTAGACAAGCCCTTTAACTCCCACCAGTGGTTTTTCCAGTGCTTCAAAGTGTTGGGAAGCTCCACTTCTCGAATGCTCCATTGTTTTTTAAAAACAATGTTTGGTGTACTCAATGAGGTAGTTATCTTCCAAGTTAATTGCAAATTTACTTCAACCATTTCGTGGACAGGATAAATATTGTGTGTAATTTATGAGCGGGTATTAGTACAAATGTGTACTAGTGTCAGTTGCGCAATGTCGTGTAGCGTGTAAATTTGATTTAATTTACTATGTAATGACAGTGTGACAGCTTTTGTATTCGACTGTAGTGATTGGTCCAGAGTGATCCCACCTTTCATTGATTCTTAACTAGAGCAAGACTTTCACTTACAATTCTGATGGAATGGACATCCTATAATGTGTTTCCCCCATTGAACTTGGTGAAAAGCTATATAACTGAAAGGAAGCAAGAGCTGAGAGTTAGGACATGCATCATTGTTCTTGAATACAAATGGCGGTGTAACCCAGGGGTCAATACTGGGACAAAAATTGTTTTTTACAGTATATAAATAATATTTGAAAGGCCACAAAATTAAAAGGTATTATTTGCGGATTACACTATCATGTTCTGTTCAGAGCAGAATAGGCAGGAAATAAAGATAAAATCACAGTGGAAATAAACAAATGTTTTGATAAAAAACAGACTATAATGGAACTTAAACAAAACCAAAATAATGTTATTTGGCAATAGCATAGGGGGGATTTGGTTTGGTGACTGCAAGTTTGGGTCACTGCATTTTGCTGATGTGGTCCTGCTGCCTTCATTGGGCTATGATCTTCACCTCTCTCACGATCGGTTCGTAACCAAGTGTGAAGCGACTGGGATGAGAATGAGCACCTCCAAGTCCAAGTTTATTGTTCTTGCCCGGAAAAGAGTAGAGTGCCATCTCCGGGTTGGGGATGAAAACCTGCCCCAATCCAATCTGTGGGGTAGTTGAGCTGTCCCTTAGAGATAATGTGAGAAGCACTGCTATTCGTCAGAAACGTGGCGTAGAATCGCTGCTCTTTGGAACTGGGAGGAGACAGGTTAGGTAGGTTGGGCATCTGGTAAGGAAGCCGCTTGGCCATCCTGTTTAGGGCATGACTGCAATGGTCATGCCCAATTTTGAGGACTACAGAAAACCAACGCACACAGACTAATACCTGATTTTTTCCCCCATCACACACTTAAATACAAGCAGTCAGAATCTTTGAGAACAGAGCGGGAACTAATGAAGGAACAGACACATCAGGAAGGCTCTTTGTAACTGTGGGTATGTTATCTGGGCCAGGAGAAACTGAAAAGGATTGAAAAAGGGGTACGATTAAATCAGCTTTGCTTCTTCCTACTGCTTTTTGGGCACGCTGAGTTGTGCAGTGATCATGATGAATAAATTATTGTCATAAAACTAAATTGACTACACGTTTAGACAAGCCTGAGATTGAGGAAGAACATAAAACTGATAAAAACTAGGGCTTTACTAGAGAACAATGTTTAGGGTGTAGTTTTATGACGCATTCATTCTTATTGTTGGAAAAAGTCATGTAAAACCTAATGATGGCGTGGCCTGCAATAAGTGTTTGTCTTTGCAGATCGGTAGTGCTTGCAAAATTAGGTTTTAATGGCCGTGCTAATGTGAAGTAAACATACAAATGAGAACAAGAATGTGTATACTAGTGTGTGTGATGTATAAAAATTACTCTATGAAAAAGAGGCGTAACCACATTGAAAAATGTATAAATGCATAAAGGAGTATCCATCTCAAGAAAATGAAGCATAGATATACAGTATGCAATATTTCTATGTTATAAAGCTTTTTAGATGTCTTTTTACATATATTGTTTCTGAGTTACAAAGCAATGCCTTAAGGAGTCTGCATCTTGGATCTTAGCTTTACATAATTTTCACCATGGGATGTTTCCTATGAAATATGTTGTATTATTTGAAGAGGCAATTGGGAGCCATGTGTAACTGAAACAGCCAGCCACTTGTCAGAGTATTCATCAAGCATTGTTCTTTATACTGCATATAAAGAAACATGATTAATCAAACCCATCCATCCATCCATTTTCCTCCGCTTATCCGGTCCAGGTCGCGGGGGCAGCAGCTTCAGTAGGGAAGTCCAGACTTCCCGGTCCCCAGCGACCTCTTCCAGCTCCATCGGGAGGACACCAAGGCGTTCCCAGGCCAGCTGTGAGACATAGTCCTTCCAGCGTGTCCGAGGTCTTCCCGGGGGCCTTCTCCCGACTGGGCATGCCCAAAATACCTCACCAGGGAGGCGCCCGGGAGGCATCCGGATGAGATGCCCGAGCCACCTCAACTGGCTTCTCTCGATGTGAAGGAGCAGCGGCTCTACTCTGAGCTCCTCCCGGATGGCCGAGCTCCCCACCCTATCTCTTAAGGTGAGTCCAGCCACCCTACGAAGGAAACTCATTTCCGCCGCTTGTATCTGCGATCTCATTCTTTCGGTCATGACCCATAACTCATGGCCATAGGTGAGGGTGGGAACGTAGATCGATCGGTAAACAGAGAGCTTTGCCTTCCGGCTCAGCTCTCTCTTCACCACGACGGTCCGGTACAGTAACCGCATTACTGCAGATCCTGCACCGATCCGTCTGTCGATCTCATGCTCCAACCTTCCCTCACTCGTGAACAAGAACCCGAGATACTTGAACACCTCCACCTGAGACCTCACTCCCAACCCGGAGGGTACAGTCCACCCATTTCCGACTGAGAACCATGGCCTCGGATTTGGAGGTGCTGAGTCTCATCCCAGAAGCTTCACACTCACCTGCAAACGCTGAAGGTCACAGCGTGATGAGACAATAAGGACCACATCGTCTGCAAATAGCAGAGACGAGATCCTAAGGTCACCAAGCTGGACTCCCTCAACACCTTGACTGCGCCTAGAAAGTCTGTCCCTGGAGATTATGAACAGAATCGGTGACAAAGGGCAGCCTTGGCGGAGGCCAACGTTCATCGGAAACAAGCTCGACTTACTGCTGGCAATGCGAACCAGGCTCCTGCTTTGATTGTACAAGGACCGAATGGCACGTAGTAGCGGCCCACCAATCCCGTACTCCCGGAGCACCCCCCACAGGACACCACGAGGGACACGGTCGAATGCCTTTTCCAGGTCTACAAAGCACATGTAGACCGGTTGGGCAAACTCCCACATACCCTCCAGTACCCGCAGAGTGCAATGAGGTGGGGGAAATGTATGAACTACAGCTTTGGCCAGAGGGTACCTTTGTGTGGCGTTACAATGAGGCATGCAAGCCCAGAGCTACTCTGGGCCAGTGGATGCAGAAACATACGTTGCTACAAGGAATATTTGTGTGCCTGAGACAGTGGCATCTGCTGCAATGTAGATTTTGTATCACTGTGACTTATAACTATAAGAGTTGTGTCATATAACTTGCGTGGCTTCTTCCTGAACTAAGCTGGACGCATTGTTATCGACAAGCTCCTGGAGATTGCTGATATCTTGTCTATACAAGAGACTTTCTCAGCTAGACAAGACTTGGATGAACTTTACTCATTTCATAATGATTGGGAGGGGGGTTGATCAGGCTAAAAGTGGACTGGTGCATAGCAATCAAATTTGTATATAATAAGAGTATTTTCATCATTTTAAATGTTTAGACTAATTAAGAATGTTACCAAAATGAGGATGATTATCTTAATAGGCTCGTTTTAATTATTTTGTTTATTAAGGAAAGTCTATATTCATGTTTATTGGTTTTGGGTGATATTTGGTCACCACTTAATCCAATTTTGCCAAGAGAGTAAATTGATTCTTTCTAGTAAGGTACTGCTGCCAGTAGACAGCTATACATACACCAGTGAAGCATGGGTTACAACATCTTGACTCTATGTTGTCCATTTTATTAGTGCCAATAGTCAAAGACAAAACAGGGAAAAGATCTAGTATTCAAAATTACCGGCTAATTGCTCTGGCTAGTGCACTATCCAAAGTATTGGAACAAATACTTTTGGATAGGCTTCAGGAATACATAAGAAACACTGACAACCAATTTGGTTTTAAAAATAAGCACAGCACAGATGTATGCATATATGCACTAAAGGAAATAGTTAGTAAATATTGAAGACATAATACGACAATATTTATGTGTTTTCTCAATGCATCCAAAGCCTTTGATCGGATAAATCATGGATATTTGAAAATTGAAACTACAAACTACAAGAGCGAGGGGTTCCCCCATATAGTAAGAATCTTAAACTTTTGGTATACACCAGCAAACCATGCATACCAAATGGGGTAAAAGTATATCATCCCCAGTGACCAATGGGGTGCGACAAGGTGGAATATTGTCACCTGTTCTTTTCAACCTGTATATGGATAATCTTTCCCCAAAATTGATAGCGTGTAAGACTGAATGCATGGTGGGGGAGAGCCTCGTTAATCATTTGTTATATGCTGATGACTTGTTTGTTATGTCTCCTTACAGTGCTGGTTTACAGGATCTGCTCTAGTTAAGGTATGCAGTATGACATTGAATTGAACCCCCAAAAAGTGTAGTTATGATAGCCAAAACCAAAGAGGATTACAAGCTAAATTTTTCTTCATTCTTTATGGCAGACAAAGTGCTAAATGTCAAATATTTGGGGCACATTCTTCAGAATGCTTTATGTTATGATGATGATGTGCAGCACCAGTGCTGTAAACTGTATGCACAACTTGGCACGTAAATTTCACATGTGTACATGTGATGTTAAAATTGCCCTTTTTAGAGCTTACTGTACTCCACTTTATAGCACATTTGTGGTGCAGTTACATTAAAGTTACTGTTGGTTAAAAATAATACAAATCCAATTACAGCTGTCCCTTGCTACATCGCAATTCGAACAAAAAAAATGAATGATTGCTCTTTTGTGGCTCACTATGGCCTATTATTATACAAAAAATATTGAAAGACAAATTAAAAGTAGTATTCCGGTCACTAGGAGTCAGTTATTTTACATTGATAGAAGTTCTTAACCCATTTCATGTGGAAGTGGTAAGTTTTCAGCTTCTTACTTTGTCCTTCTTTGCCACTCAGTTTGAAACATTTTCTTAAGTTTAGAATATGTAAATTAACAGTTACCTCAGTAGCTTGCTATGGTAGCAGCGGCCGTCTCTTATGTCCCGACAATGATCCTGTAACCTGCGCAACGTGGTGTAAACAAAGAATAATAGGAGTGAAAGGTGATTACAGGGGTGTTATTAAATGTCTACATGGCTCTGATAATATTTAAAAATAGATATTTATTTGTTTTTCTATGCTCTAACTGCGAAAATATTCAGTGTATTAATATTAAATCCTACTCAATGAAAAACAAGGGATGACAAAGTCCTTGGCCTCTCCTAATGTGGTACATGTGCTATCCAAACCAATTATTATTATTGCCATCAACACTGATTACCATTATATCTTTTAATCAATTTTTTCTTGTATGCATAAAATATATATATATATATAAATATTTACTGTATAGAATTAGGTATAATACATGATTGGTATGTTGATATGTGATGATGGTATTGGTATAATGATGAGTAATCTCATGAGCCATACAAGGTATAACAGATTAATAATAATGTATATTGTACATGTTTGTAGGTGTAATATCGTGTTCGTGTACTGCTGCATATTGTGTTAATATTACAGGCTTTAGTGTTACGAATAGGGAGTGGGAGTAAATAACCTTCCCGCTCCTTTTCGAGAGAAAGTTGTTTTCTGCTTATATGTGTAATTTCATTATGTTCTGTCACGTGTTTTTATTTTTTCGAAATAAACAAACTTCAAATTGTATTCCTTTCTGGACACCCAAAAATATAAACATAAAACACTTTTGCAGTTATAGTTTAACTCACAGAAAACTATTCGAAAATAATTCAATCATATCAAATGCATATAAAAGACAAATTAAAGGGATAAGAGTCACTTTTACCTTGACTGAAGACTTGATTGTTGACAAAAACAGCAATGGTAAGCAACAGGGGAGGACAAGAGATGTTGACTCAACTGTGGGTTAGCACACGACAGTCATCTCTCGCCACTTTGTGTTTGAATTTTGTGACCTCACAATCACGTTTTTAAAAAAATGTACTTTATAAATTAATAAATCATTGTGTTTTGTTTTTGAATACAGCTTATCCATCCATCCATTTTCTATGCCCCTTATCCTCACTAATTATTATTAGTAAAATATGCCAATTTCTATGCTTTACTTATTAAGTCAATTTGACTTATTTTTGGGCAAAATTAAGCATATTCAAACATATAAATGGATAAGCGAACTTAAATACATATACAATACTGTTCAATATAATAGCATTGCAATGTGACTAACCAGATTATTCACTGTTATTAGTATATTTGTATTGCTACATGGCAAACAAGTTACAAGTAGGTGCTGTAAATTCTCAGATGAAACGGGGGTGTTAAAAAATAGCGGTGTGGCATTCAATCAGTGAACAGTGATGAATTTTGTGAAAAATCAGTTGTGTATCAGGTGGCCCCTATTTAAGGATGAAACCAACACCTGCTGAACATGAATTTCTTTTTGAAAACCTGAGGAAAATGGGTTGTTCAAGACATTGTTCAGAAGAACAGCGTACTTTGATTAAAAAGTTGATTGGAGAGGGAAAGCTTATGAAGAAGTGCAAAACATTTTGTCTGTTCAGCTAAAATGATCTCCAATGCCTTAAATGTAGAGCAAAATCAGAGACGTGTGGCAAATATCAAAATGGATCAAAGAATAGCAAGAATGGCAAAGGTTCAGCCAATGATTGTTCCAGGATGATAAAAGACAGTTTGGAGTTACCTCAAAGTACCGTGACAGGTAGGAGACGTCTGTGTGAAGCTAATCTATTTGCAAGAATCCCCCCCAAAGTCCCTCTGTTAAAAAAAAGCATGTGCGAAAGCCGATAACAATAACACATCAACATTTGTGGACTGATGAGAGTAAAATTGTTATTTTTATCTTTTTAGGTCAAAGGGCCGCAGACAGTTTGTGAGACGACCCCCAAACTCTGAATTCAAGCCACCGTTCACAGTAAAGACAGTGAAGCCTGGTGGTGCAAGCATCATTATATGGGCATGTTTCTCCTACTATGTATGGTGTTGGGCCTCTTTATCGCATACCAGGGATCATGGATTAGTTTGCATATGTCAAAATACTCGAAGAGGTCATGTTGCCTTATGCTGAAGAGGACATGCCCTTGAAATGGGTGTTTCAACAAAACAATGACCCCATACACACTAGTAAACCAGCAAAATTGCAGTTCAAGTCCAACAATATTCATGTTATGGATTGGCCGGCCCAATCCCTCAACCTTAATCCAATCGAGAATTTGTGGGGTGACTTGAAAAATGCTGTTTCTGAAGCTAAAAAGGAGGAAGGTTAATGAATTGTGGAATGTTGTTAAATAAACAGGCTTTTATTTCAGGTTTGAATGATCTCACAACGGGCACAAGAGATCCTAAAAAAACATGCAGCAGTAACGAACGCCAAGTTAAACTAAACTCTGAACCTCTGACGCCACTCAGCTCCCTTAGGGAACACATTTGCAGCAACACACACAAGCATGAGTCTTATTTATGTCTAATGTCTTTGGCCTATGTACCTTTGTATTATCTCTACCATATCTCTACTACTACTCTATTTAAAGTGTTATCATGACTATAGCGCTGTCGCAATTGGGTCTGGGATCAGTTAATCATCATAAACAAGGAAATACAGTACTGTACAAAGTCAACTGCTCATCGTGTCAGAGATGAGCTACGGAGATGGGGGACAATGACGTTGCATTCCGGTTTGCATTTTACTTCCAGGCTGCTAAATGCTGAAAACCAAGATGTTCTGGAATAAAAATATGTTACACAGTTGGACTCATGCACTGTACTTATTACCGACACGATACGCTCCATATTGTAAATTAACCGGTGCAAACACTAACTAAGGTTTCACTGATGCAAATTATTATATTAATTTTTAAATTTTATTCTGTTATCGCTGTCCATGATTTCAATTACATGTGTGGCAATAATGAACAACATATTCATTATGAATGTTCATTTACAACAGCGTTATATGAAGTCCATCTGATCATCAAACAAGAATTATGCAAATGCTGAGGTATTTAATATGGAACCCATCTGTGCAAAAGCAATAGACCAGATTACACAGAAAAGTCATTACTATCCTCATCTCACCATACATTAATTCAACTCAGATTGATAGGAAACCCTCGGGCAGCCTTAGATTACAAGGGCTCCATCCTGTGAAATCCCTAAACCAATATCACATTCTAATTTGACATGTTTGGCAATTCAGAGAGCTACATTCCGACTCCAAGCATGACGCCTCCTTCTCATATCAACCAGTCCAATAACCTTTTCATGTTGATAATTATAATCTGAGATGTTTTTTAGAGCAATGGAAATTGAGATGGAGGTACAACGCATGGCTGTACACGATTTTTCAAATTAGAGTAAGACATTGAACAACCTCTGCATGAAGAAAAGGATAATGTAATCCTTAACATTAATTATGTTCTACTTCCTGCAGAATTCTGTTCTTTTCAGATTCTCACTTGTTGGTGATACGACCAGGTTTCATCATTTGGAATCATTAATTCGTTGGAAATGAATAAAATGATCCTTTGTTTCTATTACATTAATTCCAAATTTGAAGGTTAAATGTGTGAGCATATTGCAGGGCATAAAATCTTATGGCCTCGTTAAAAATCAGAGGTCCTGCGTTTGTGAGGCGGTTTATCATGTCAATCATCAATTTTATTTCCTACCAGTGGTATGAGAGAATCTACAGCTCAGTCTGAAACCAAAGACGCTATTAAGCAGTCAGAAGAGAAGTTGGATGTGTTTTAGTAAACACAACTTCAGACCTATTTACATATTGATGAACAGTGATGTGTTGAGAAACGGTTTGTCCAAACAAATGTGCCTTTATTGTTTATACATGGAAGACATAATGAAGTGCAAACAGTTCATTAATAGCAAATGTTATTCACTTCATGTAGATGTGATTGACGCCTCGCAGTCTCTTGCCTGCCGAGGCAAGCTGTTGCACGCATTTTTTTGCTGAAACGAGTTAGTCCAGCGTGTATGGACAAAAAATGAAATCATTCATGAATTTATGAGATTGCGCACATAACAAATAAACAGCAAAAGTCTGAATGGCATAACTAGAGGACCACCTCTAAATACAGGAGAGCGGTTGAGTTGGAAATCAGTTTGCCAAATGGTGACGCAAGGTGAGTGCATGGCCACTTGTTTTGGTATGATGTTCACTAAAGAATTAGCAAATGCTACCACCAGTGCGTGTGTTACAAATGGCAGCTGGTGCAGCTGTGTGAAAATACTACTCACCTCCAGACACTGTAAGAGTCACAATGTCAGTTGACATGTCAGCTCGACGGCTAGTGCTCTTAACTCTCATTCTGCAGACCATGGTTCAAGTCCGGGCAGAATACAGGGCTGGCTGAACCAGGCAAGTTGCATTACTGTAAGTGAGATTTGACACAACAATGCTGCTGATGTTTTAGTTTAAGTAACTATTGTGGTGAAACTCGACCAATATAAATTGTTGGCTGGTGGAGTTTTTTTCCAGCTCGTTCTTTTCAAATACTAGTATTTGTTACATTCTGATACTCCCGATGCTGCTTTGAGCGGGAAAAAAGTGCTGGTCTACGCCTGGTTACGCTACGCTACACTTCACTACAAAACATTTAGAATTATAATTCTATGCAGGTTCTTATTCCAAGTTTTCAGGTTTTATTTCCTGGCCAGAAATTGAGGAGGTGTTTCTTTTTTGTTTTAAACTGCAAGATATCATCAAATGGAGTTATAGAGGAATATACCTGAAAGGCTTTGGTAAGCATTTGACATCTCATTCATTGCTATTAATGAATTTTCACAACTGAAGACAGAAACACTATCCATGCCAGGTTTTTAGCACACCATGTAACTATAATTTAATATCCTCAGCATATATTGCCTGCAATACCTGTAAGTAAAAACCATCATCAGGAGAGGTATTAAAAGTACAAAGCATCTGGATAGCCAGTATCTGCTACAATGTTACAAGAACTGCTGGGAATATATTCATAGCTCAATGAAAGCTAAACATTCCAAGTACAGAGATGGTTCAGAGTTGATTTTCAGCTACAGCAATAACCTATGCTATTATCGGGGATTATTGTGCCATGTGTAAATAATTCAAACCTAGGCAATAAAAGCCTGTTTGGTGATTGTGTAGGATCACTGTCTTTTGAAGGCTTTAGTTTATTTAGTCATTTGTATGCTCAATATAGGCAAAAATATGTAGTGTTTGCTTAAATATGCATGTTTGTGGCTTATGATAAGATGTATTCAACCACAAAATTATTTATTAATTAAAATATTCTTGAAAAAGCCTGATAGACTGAAATTTGCAATTTGAAATGCAAAGTAAACTGTATTAATGCTGTATCATTGTAGAAAGGCTAAGGAGAAGGAATAGCCTTTACATGAGTGTAACAGATAAATACCAGGGGTGTAATGGTACACTTAAATGTAATTTTGGTTTGGTTCAGGTTCAGTAAGTGCTCGGTTCGGTTAATTTTTGGTACAAAAAAAGGCAGGAAAAATAACTTCAAATAGTTTTATTTTAAAAAAGACAACCAATATATGTTTTTAAATAAATAAAAGCACAATTTCTGTTATTTCATATTTCAAATAACTCAGACTCGGACTTTTTTAAATAGAAAAATATTAATAAAATAAACTGTTGCTTTAAAAAAAATAAAAATCTGTATAAAATTATAAATTGACAGGTAAAACTGTCCCACCCAACGTCAGCTGGGATAGGCTCCAGCATTCCCGCGACCCTAACGAGGCTAAGCGGTATAGAAAATGAATGAATGAATGAAAGTGAAAAATGTAAACTTTGAACACTTTGCAGCGACAGCCTGAATATGGCAAACGTAACTATTCAAGTTTTTGGCTAAACAAAATAATTAATCCACCTTTAGTGCAGAAAGTACAGTGTACAGTGGTTGCAGGGACAATATCTCCAGCAGTGGAGAAAAACGGCTCACTAGCAACAGAAGTGTTTGCACTAAGCTGCTTTTCTTTCTTGTAGATGTAACATTCACTGCCAGATGACACCATTTTAAGTGCACTAACATGTTAGACGTGTTTCTTGCAGCAAACCCAATCTCAGTGGAACAATGTCGACACACAACTTTGGATTTATCCGCTTGCCTTTGTCCATCCGTAATTTTAACAGGGAAGCCAAAGTGTTCCCAAACAGGAGACCGTAGTGAGATGGGAGGATCTTCCAGCTCAGCCTTCTTGCTGGCATTTGCTATGATTGAGCTACCCTTGCGGAAACCAGGCCAGGACTTTTGTTCCATACATCCACGTGAACCGTTACACCCCTAATAAATAGCCACCAGTCAAAACCATGTGTTTGGAGCCAGTCCATTTATTGATTGGTACCAACCACTACAATTTTTAAATGAATTACAATATTTTCACCATTTTTTTTTCCAAACATGAAATAATGTCTAAAGCTTTCATCCTTCTTTGCAATTTATCACTATGTCCTTTCTTTCTGCATTTGCCTTCCCTGCCATTCCCGACTGTTGACTGTGTCTAAAGGCAGTCCTTCGGGAAAACGGTAAAGCATCAAAGCACAGCATGGGGGGAGCTTTGTTTCTCCGTGTTCTCATTCATTCACATGTAATCATCCACAGTGACAGCTATGATGATTGCACATTTTTTGCAGCCATTGCTTTGACACACAATAGAGTAGTCAAGTATGCAAATTAAAACATTACCTGACATCAGTACAATGCCTTTCTCTCTTGCATCCCATTTATGACCATGGGGGGAAAGTATACCAAAATAGTTACTCAAGTAAGAAAAGAGTACAGTTCCCGTGTACTCGTGGAGCCTCAGAAATTGATGTCTTTGTTTTTGTTTCATAAACACCTACAGTCCTTACAATATAAGTGGTTTCATTCCATCATTAAGAATATGGGCGCTGGATGTGGTGTTCCTGAACCTTCCTCAAAAAGTGGTCAAATCAAGTGACTTTGTCCTTCTCTTTCCCTTTTATGAAATCACTATGCATCAGAGGCAAACCGTCTAATATTGACACCTTGTAGCATAACTTTCCCTGTGACTGCTCCCCTTAGGCCATCAATCACAGAGACAGCCTCGTTCATCAAGGTGCCCCACCAGCCTAACTCTCTTGTGACAAAAGCCTGATTTAGGTGGATAACTGTATCTTGCTGCAACATCTTTTAGCTTTGGCACCGTCTAGTTTCAAATCTACATGCTCCCTCATGCGCCATATTTCAGCTTCAGTTTAAAACACTTTATGTCAGAATTTAGTCCATTGGTTGATGACAGTGAATCTCAGTTATATTCTGTCATGATCCACCTTTGGCGACAGAATTACTCCTCACCCCACTCCCGCAATACACTTTAGAAATTAACCTTACCTTTACTTCATATTTTCGTGTTGCGTGATTTCATGCAATTGTATGATTAATTCATTCATTCATTTTCTATACCGCTTATCCTCATTAGGGTCACGGGTATGCTGGAGCCTATCCCAGCTGACTTTGGCGAGAGGCGGGGTACACCCTGGACCAGTCAAATGCAATTGTATTTTGTAGGTAAAATATAACAATATTGTAGTATACTGTAAGTTCACCCAAGATGAACTTTTTTATGTGTAGAAATGGTGAATTGTGGAATTGTAGAATAAAAACAAAATCTACTGGCAAACGCGGAATCCACGGAAACTGACTGATAATGTGAATGAAATGTTGACTTTGTGAGCAGAAGAAACATTTGTGTGGGTAAGTATTTCCCCAGCAGGTTGCTCAATCAAACACTGACTTTTCACCCTCCTCTAAATATGTTGAAACAGCCACCGGAAACACCAGCTAGGGCGGCAAATAAAAGCTTTGCTTACGCGTAACCGAGCGAGAGCAGAGCATGCTAGTGTGCGGGCGATTTGGGCTGTATGAATGTGTTTACACTGTGTTGTGTTTTACTGCTTGTTAATAAACTGATTGGAATTACATAGCCGACTACGTCTTCCTTAACCACAACCAAGAGTACTACAGTTTGTTGAGAATTTGTAGCTATGAGTGCAGAAGCGGACATTCAGCGAATCATTTTGTACTGTTTGATTCGCATGTTTTGACTTAGCAAAAGTTTTACGTCGGATGCCCTTCCTGACACATCCCTCTATATGAGGGACATGATAAATATATATATACATATATATGTGTATATATATATATATATATATATATATATGGGTGTGACCAGGATGGACAGGATCAGGAATGAGTAACAGTTCAATATTCTGAGATACTGAATTTGGGATATTTATTTGTTTTCAGTTATAATCATCAAAATGAAAAGAAATAAACATTTGAAATATGTCAGCCTATATGGAATAAATGTATTTAATAAACAAATTCCACTTTTTCAATGAAATAACAGAAATTAATAAACTTTTTGGTCATATCTAACTACTGGAGAAAATTGTCCAGCAATGTATTACTTCAATTACAGACATTTTAGTCACTGACACAAAAGGCACACTTTCTATAGAGGTAAAATAAGCGCAAAAGGTAAAATAGCAGAATTCAGATGGCCATAGTAGTGCAAAGTTTTTAACTGCAAGGCCGGGCATAAGCTCACCTGAGTATGAGAAAAAAAATTTAGACTTGACACTCATCAATGCTCCTTTAATGAATCTTAAAATTGATTAACATTAAGATAAGAAAATGTCAAGTTGTTCCTTTTCTCATGCCAAAGTTTGCAAAACAAAAGTTGAATTACCAAAACATTTGCATGGTGACAGAATTGTTAGCACTGCTGCCTCATAACAAGAACGTCCACAATTCAGTGCCAGTATGGCCCACTCTGAAAACCTGACACTTTTCTGTGTGGTGTGTGCATATTGTGTATTACTCAAGTTTTCCCCACAACTAAAAACATTTAAGGTTCATTTCCAATCAGCTTCTTTGACCCAGATGCTGACACAAGATACGAACTTTGTCCTCGGGTGCTACACAGTGTCTGCCCACTGCTCCTCGAGGATATGTTTATTGCAGAGAACATATGACAAGTTAGGCACCTTTACCGTTAACTGTAATGCTTTATCAATGGTAATTTTCTATCCTATTGTAAAGACACATTCATGAATGCATGGTTTTTTTTTACATAAATAAACAATCTGATGTTATCGTGCACATCTTCTGGGTCAGTATCATCCCTTTTATTTGATACCGTACTAACAGTACACGGGCAACGTGATCATGTTTGAAATGGCAATGCATATAAACATGAAAGGTATGTTGCAAAATTGCTGTCACAGACATTTATCTAACTGCTCATTTCTGTTTGGTTGAGGAAATCAAACTACAGTGTGTTACAGTCAACAATGACGGGTCGGCATTACATAACACACTACATGATAACTTTCATCTCAGAATAGACCAAAGTGACATCATGCTGCACTTGCTCTCCTAGAACTCATTGTTTGCACAAAGAATAATGCTTTTTGTTTTGTTTTGTCTGCATATCCCCAGTGACATACATATAAAATCTAAACTTTCTGGACATCTTCCCAATTAGTGCATGTGTGAATGTTGCTTATGTAAACAAGCAGTCAAAAGTTTTAGAACACCCGAATTTTTTCAGTTATTTATTGAAATTCAAGTTGTTCAAGTCACCCTAATGAGGATAAGCGGTATAGAAAATGGATGGATGAAAGTTGTTCAAGTCCAATGAATTGCTTGAAATGGTACAAAAGGTAATAAAAACAGCGTTTGGAACACACTAAGGTACTATACAATACACTTGTTAACATCATTTGTTGCAACAAAAATGACAATAAATAAGCAAATTAACATTTTAAGAAAGACTTAACACTAAAATATGTACTTTTTTCCTCCAGAGAAATTATAGTGTTTCAAAACTTTTGACTAGTAGTCAAAAGTGAAAAGTATTTTAGTATAAGTAAAACTATTCTCAAGGGAATTATATTTTCAATGC
Organism: Oostethus manadensis; assembly: GCA_024372805.1. Lineage (NCBI taxonomy): Eukaryota > Metazoa > Chordata > Actinopteri > Syngnathiformes > Syngnathidae > Oostethus > Oostethus manadensis. Next base: position 142,806 of record QODF01000169.1, on the reverse strand, counting down.
ACTGCATATAAATAGCATCATTTGATCAAGTGTTCAAATATAATATTTTTGTGGTTCGAGCAGCAAAAACCTGTTTACGACCTTCTAAATATGTTTTTTAACACAAAAACTAGCCATGAAATTGACAGGATCCCTCCCAGATCTCTCATTACCCTCTTCCCCTTCCTAACCCATCAACCCTTTTATGACCATCCGTTTTTCATGCAGTTTTGCTGTGGGTTTCATCTTCTTTCCTGCCTGGCCCTGCTGCCATGTTCGCTGCCTTGCCATTCTTGCCCAGACCTTCGAGGATACCCCAAATTCATGAACTCTGAGCATCAATAAACATCTTATCTCACACTGAGGTGTCTGCATTTTGAAGTTATGTCCTGCAACCCAGAAAAAATTCCCTGACAGAAATAACACCCCTACATTCACCGTGTTACCCAAAGTTACAACCATTCATCGATCCACCCATCCATTTTCTTCCGCTTATCCGAGGTCAGGTCGCAGGGGCAGCAACCTAAGCAGGGAACCCCAGACGTCCCTTTCCTTGGCCACTTTGTCCAGCTCTTCCCCGCAGATGCCGAGGCGTTCTCCGGCCAGCTGAAAGACATAGATTCTCCAGCGTGTCCTAGGTCTTCCCCGAGGCCTCCTACCAGTTAGACGTGCACTGAACACCTCCGCAGGGAGGCGTCCGGGAGACATCCTCACCAGATCCCCGAGCCACCTCATCTGGCTCCTCTCAATGGGGAGGAGCAGCGGTTCTACTCCGAGTCTCTCCCGGATGACAATGCTTCTCACCCTATCTCTAAAGGAGAGCCCAGCCACCCTGCAGAGAAAACTCATTTCGGCTGCTTGTACCCCGCAATCTTGTCCTTTCGGTCACTACCCAAAGCTCATGACCATAGACGAGGGTAGGAACGTAGATCGACCGGTAAATTGAAAGCTTTGCCTTTCGGCTCAGCTCTCTCTTCACGACGACAGACCGGTGCAGAGTCCGCATCACTCTATACGCCCCACCAATCCGCCTGTCCATCTCGCGTTCCATCCTTCCCTTACTCGTGAATAAGACCCTGAGGTATTTAAACTCCTCCACTTGAGGCATGACCTCATCCCCGACCCGGAGATGGCACTCCACCCTTTTCAGGGCATTGGCTCCAGAGGGTGTCCCACGCGGGTCACCGGGGCCCGCCTCTGGAGCCAGGCCTGGAGGTGGGGCACGATGGCGAGCGTCTGGTGGGGCCCGGTTGGGTAACAGCCCGAAAAGGTAACATGGGTCCCCCCTGCCATGAAATTACCACTCGTAGGATGGGCCAAAGGGGACGGGTGCTAAGTGAGCTGGGTGGCAGCCGGAGGCAGAAGCCTTGGCGGTCCGATCCTCGGCTACAGAAGCAGAAGCCAAAATAGCAACCGTAAGACAAAATAAGCAATTAAACACTCATGTTCAGGTGTGTTGCTGTAAATGTATTTATGTATTATATTTTTCTTAAACTTTGAACTCTGCGGCTTATACTGCGGTGCAGCTAATTTATGGCAAAATTCTATTCTCGTGACATCTGCCTTAACACTACGAATTGTTTAAATACTGTGCCACTCAAGTGGAAACGAGGAAACGATAACTCTTTCTTTGGCAGGAGCCAATCACAAGCTATCAGTGCACTCACAACGAGTTTGAAATCCATTGACAATTGTAGGAGGTCATTATATACAACAGTAAACATTTGGTATGTAACAGTTCACGTGGATGTATTGAACCGTTTCGGTGTTGCATCTTCAGTTCGGTCCACCTGCGTACCGTTTCGGTTATATTTTATGCTATTTTTCCCATTAAATGGATTACCAGAGTGAGTGCTCCGCGCGGAACAAATGCCATGTCCAAATTTCCGCAGGGATACTTCTGACTAAGTGGGGTTAGTAGCTCAGTCATATCAAACACCAGTGAGAAGGGTGAGCTAGATGATCCTCCCATCTCCGATCTCTCTACGATCTCTTGTTTGGGAATTCCTTGGCTTCCCTGTTAATATTATGGATGGACAAAGGCAAGCGGATAAATCCAAAGTTGTGTCAACATTGTTCGCCGGAGATCGGGTTTTCTGCACGAAATACGTCTAACATGTTAGCACACTTAAAACAGTATCATCTGGCATTGAATGTTACATCTACAAGAAAGAAAAGCAGCTTAGTGCAAACACCGATATCTTCAGCTCACTACCTCTGTTGCTATTGAGTGGGTTTTCTCCACTGCTGGAGATATTGTCCCTGCAACCACTGTACACTGTGCTTTCTACACTAAATGTGGATTAGTTACATTTGTCATATTTAGGCGGTTGCTGCGTGTGTTCAAAGTGTTCAAAGTTTACAGTTTTAACTTGTTAATTTATAATTTTATACAATTTTTTATTGCAAAAGTTAATTTTAATGTTATTTTTCTATTTTAAAAAATCAGACTCTGAGTTGTTTAACATGGCACCAAAATGAGTCGCTTTTTAGTTAAAAATTCACATTGTTTGCATTTTAAAAAATAAAAGCATTTGAAGTCTTTTTTTTTTCCTTTTTTGTACCAAAAATTAACCGAAACGAGCACTGACAAAACTGAACAGAACCGAAATTACGTTTTAGTTTACCGTTTAACCTCTAGTAAACATGTACTAATATGAGTTTAAAATGAAAAAAAAACAACAACAAAAAAAGACTTGTTTTGTTGCTTGTCCTTCAATGAAATACTTTGCTCGAATGAAATGCATTATGGGAAAACTTTCAAATCTTTATTTTCATATCAAACTTGCATTGGTACATGTTTCTAAATTCACGAGGTATACCTTTTTAAGTGTTAAGTTGATATGTGATGAGTTTAGTATTGTTTGTAACATGACACAGCGAGTCAAACTGTTATATTGCGTAATGACCTCCTTCAATATCCAATGGGTTGACAAGCTCCTTGTGAGTTTTTTTATAGCTCATGATTGGCTCATGTCAGGTAAAGAGTTGGTTGGTCCTCACAGACTTGTGTGTCACAACCTGCTGTTTTATGACGTGGATACGTGCGTCTTATATATGTACAAATCTGTTTTTTTCCTCAAAATTTAGTGGGTGTGGCTTAGGCTATATCTACTTGAAGACAAAATGCTCATAATTTCCAAAACATAATGTTTTCTGTAATGATTCAGAAACTATGTGCACCCATTTGAAAGTAATGAAAACAAGTGAAAAGGATATAATACATATACCAATCCTGTTAGTGATGCTGTAACACTCTGAAAGCGGAAACACGAGACAGACCGGCAACCAAACACTGAGCACGTGCAGTTGCGCCTACGGAAAAAAGAAAACTTGGCGGCAAGTACGAGTGGCCGAACTGGACCGACGATGAAATGGAACTGTTGCTTCGAGTCACACTGGATTATAAAACCAGAATAAAATGATGTGCTGTGTCTTCCAGCATTTTTTGTTCTTCTCGAAAATGAAGAAGAAGCAGATTTTGCTGCAATAGCGACAGTAGGCTCACCAGCTTCAGCAGGAGAAAAGCAACAATATACGGCCCCAAAAAAGGAATGTTTTTCAGGTTGAGGCCACTGACTCCTCATCTCTTTTGATTTTTTACTGACTGACTTTCTACTGCTGTAGTTTTTCATTTGGATTGGATCAACATCTCTGTTGATAGCATGGTGTGGTACCTGGACGCTACAGAGGTTGCACAAGTAGTCCAACTCCTCCTGTATGGCACATCAATACGTACCAATGCAAGAAGTTTTGCTGTGTCTCCCAGCACAGTCTCAAGAGCATGGAGGAGATTCCAGGAGACAGGTAGTTACTACAGGAGAGCTGGACAGGGCCGTAGAAGGTCCTGTCCAGCTCCTGCTGGACAGGACCAGCAGTATCTGCTCCTTTGTGCAAGGAGGAAAAGGATGAGCACTGGCAGAGCCCTACAAAATGACCTCCAGCAGGCCACTGGTGTGAATGTTTCTGACCAAACAATCAGAAACAGACTCCATAAGGGTGGCCTGAGGGCCCGATGTCCTGTAATGGGCTCTGTGCTCACTGCCCAGCACCGTAGAGCTCGATTGGCAATTGCCATAGACCTCCAGAATTGGCAACTACACCCTGTCCAGGACCTCAGTAATGCCCTGGTCCAGATCTGGGAGGAGATCCCCCAGGCCACCGTCTGTGGTCTCATTGTCTCACGTTGTCAGGCATGCGTACAAGCACGTGGGGGCCACACAAACTACTGAGAATCATTTGGAGTTGCTACAATGACATTTTGGCAAAATGGACCAGTTTGCTGCATCATTTTTTCACTTTCATTTTTGGGGTGTCTTTGATTTCCCCCCTCAATTGGGTGATCATTTTCATTTCTATCAAATTATGTGGCATCATTTATCAGGAAAGATATTCAAGATCAATTTCCCCCTTGTTTAGATTCAAACGGGGGGAAATTGATGTTGAATATTTTAAGTGTTCCTCTAATTTTTGTGAACAGTGTATATATATATATATATATTATAGTTATGTTTTGCCTTTTTTTTCTGTTAAAGCCGCATGTGCTTGGTCAAAATGTGCGGTGCCTTATGTGCCCACACTAAGCAGAAGGTAGAGGGAGGGATTACAAACAAAAGCAAGCTGGAAAAATGAGGAAAATGAACAGGAGGCAACAAAAGCTGATACACTTTGTTGTCTAAATGTCATTCTTCACTAAGAACAAAGATGCTGCTTTTTAGGTTTTGCCAATTTTACTTTATATTTGGTGAACGGTAAATGGTGAAAATTTTACCAATTTAAAAGACTGGACCTTTTTGTAATAACTGGGATGGGTTTTTGTGTTTTATAATTAGTTTTTTGGAGCGATCTATTCCATGTTATATATATATATATATATATATATATATAATCGGACTATGACTAAAGATTTGGAAGCCATTTGCGAGCCATAAGAACCAAAACTCGAGAGCCAAAAAAATCAGCTCTTTTTGAAAATCCCATCATGACTGCAAATAATAGGAAAATGGTCTAAAAAGAACACTGTGCATAGCCAGAACACGTCCATGACAATAAAAATGAAAAAAGGTTGAACTGGTCAAAAAGCCCAACAGACTACAGTCCAAATAAAAATATCTAGCGTGACCTGCAAAGTAGATGCCCTCATCTGCCACAGATTGACAGATTTGGGCTGGTTCTTACACGAATTTGGACTATTTTTGGACTAGGTGGCTGTTTAAAATGGGTGAAGAAGTACTTCGAAGCAAGTACATGATTAAGAGTGGAAGTACATAACCATGTCACCATATTGTTTTATTGTCTTGTTTTCATTTGCCCACTCTATTTTGTTGCACAAGTTTCTTTCATATTGCTTTTTCACATTTATCTCAGTTTCTCTTATTTTTTAATGATAGCCAGTGATTATTGAAGTGGAACTTAACTAAAATGACCAGGATATAATCACAGTCATGGTTGGCATCTATTTGTACAAAAGCAATAACATTTATATCTATTAACATAAAATATGTGCAGGCTTACGACAAGCGTAAGATGATATCTTTCTAAAAGCTCGCAGAGAAAAAAAAAGGACTGGACTAATGCCAAGCCCTAAAAATGTAGCTTTCGAGGATTCCAATTGGACATCTGCTTTAATGGACAAGCAATATTCCACCTCTAAGTGATTTGACATCTCGATGCCATAAATAAACGCTAATCTGGTTGCCGTGTATTAAGATACACAAGGCTGTGTGTCCCTCTAAAGCCAGGAAGTGCCCTCCTAATGGTACACTAATGCCTTTATTGGATTACGTCAATGTCTCCTATTTCATTGCGTAACAGCTAAAATGTTCTGTGGCATTTGATGGAGATGACCCAAATGTGACCAAGCTCAAAATATTAAGAATATTTCCATATCGAGATTACATGCATCTCAGATTATTAAAGGTTTTTCCCCTCAGAACACACTGGTACTACATTTTGCCGTGTGTTTCATAATATGCAAGGACTGAGCTGTTGCGTAAGTGGCAAAAAGAAAATAACTATTATTGAATTTTTCCTTGAGGGACTATATAAAGACAATGTAATAATATAATTAAAATGTCAATTTCTCTCAATTTATAGTATAACATGTTTCCATGTCGTCATGTAATTGGCACAGTAAAAAGATACAGATGGTCGTCGGCTTCCATAAGAGTCCTTTTTGTAAACTGTAATGTAAGTCGTGTTTTGTCCTAAGTCCAATCTTTTATCTAAATTAAATCTAAATTAACTCCTAAGTCACTCACAATGTACACGTAATACATAGAGTACCTCCAATACAGTAATACACTAAATAGAGTACTATTATTAACTTAGTCAGGGTTCTGAAGTACAGGACATAGGATCACTTCTGGAATCAACATAAGGCTTACTGAGATACAGTGTTGATTCTGGTTTTCCAGCCAGAACCTTTATATAATAAAAATAAATAAATAATAAGAACATGGCGTTGCATAGTTATCACTGTCACTTTCGTAGGAGCAGATCCTTTTACATCAGGGGTGTCCAGACTTTTTCCACTGAGGTCCGCATACTAAAAAGTGAAAGGATGAAAGGGCTAATTTGATATTTTGAAAACTATACTCTTGTAACATAACTTTTCCTGCAACCTAATTTTCCAAAAAAGTACAGCTTTATACATTGTTTTCTTGGTTTCTCATAATGTTACAGCTTTTAAAGGTCTTTATTTTTTTCATTTAATGTTTGAAGTGTGTTACTAAAATCATGTTATTTTCCCCTATATTTTCTTGTTGTTTCTTGGGATTTTTTGTTTTGGTTTAATTTATTTGAACGTGCATGCAGGTTACATTGGAATACATCACATAACAGAATTCACAGTTGTACATTCCCAGAAGGTGAAGGAAGAAGCAAAGCCTATTCAATCCAGAACAGTGGACTGACAACTCTACCTTCAGCTCGAACTGGGAGAGGTACAAACTTGCTGAAATAAAAGTCACATCGGCAGCCGTTGCAAAGCTAGCTAATAGGACAACCGCCACTTACCGTTGCTTAGCAAGAGTAAAAATGCCAAAGAAAAAAGAATGAGACGCTGGCTCAAACAGCACCTTGGATAGAAATCCACAATCAGAAGAGCAGATTACAAACCTGGAGTTACCACGGATGAAGGACGGGCCGACGTCTATTGTGTATGGCCGGGCAGCACTTACACGGCCTGAAACACCAACTGTGCAAGCACAAAAAGGGGGAATACCAAGGAAAACGTCAAAGATAGGGAATCATTTGATGGAAAGGCTGCAACAGAAACTGACTGACTTTGTTCTTGTACTGTTACTTTTGATTTGTCCATTTTTGCTGCCGTTTTTGTTCTTTTTAGTTTTCATGGGGTTTTTTTGTTGTTTTTTTTCAAATGTACCACGAGCTAGTAAAAAAACAAACAAACAAAAACAGCAGTGGGCTGCAACTGGTCCTCTGCATGCACTGGACACCCTTGTTTTACACGATCAAGGATCTTTATCTTTAATGATAGACATGATAGTTGAACAGCTAATTTCCAAAAGTGTGGCCAATCTTGGTGGGCGTTTCGCCTCTCTCAGAGCTTCTAATGATGTCTATCTTCACTTCCATGCCAAAAGCTTTTCTTTTTCTCAGCACTTCCACCAGAAAAGACTGACCTTTGCTTGTTATACATAATGACGTGCAATAAGTTCATCACTACGCAACGGTGTGATGCAATGCAATGAATTAATTTATGGGGGTGTGTATGTAAAACATGAAATGTCAAAAGTCGCAAAGACACAACCCGAGGACTACTGCATTTAAAAGCAGAGGTCACTTTGAGGTTTTAGTGTTACCCCGTTGAGATAATACTGTCATTGATATTATTTTCTTTGGGGTTACAGATGTTTACAGGATTGGACTTGCTTCTTACTTACCTCACATTTAAGCCTGATTAGTCCAGTCCTCCTTTAACCAGCCCCAAGTGTCAATCTAATGCTTGGGAAGCTCCATTGTGCAACATTTACATACATATCTTTATTCTCGTGAATCCAATAGCATGGCAAGAGTAGAATGCAATTATCTGCTTATTCCCTCTCTGTTTTTAAATCCCTGCTGAAAAGCCACCTCTTATCTGTGGCCTCTGACACTGTTTACGCTGATGTTAGTTATTGTATTTTGTATTGTTTTTAAATTTGTATTTGCCTCTGTTTTTGTGGTTGTTTTTCCTGATTTGTACATATGTTATATGTATTTTTTTTAAATCTAAATTTAGATTGTTGCCAAGGATGATTTTATATTTTTTCTATTATTCTGTACAGCACTTTGATCCAATGTGGTTGATTTTAAACTGCTTTACATGTAAAGCTGGGTCGGATTGTACTGGATATGTTTATTCAAGCGCAATGTTCCAAACCCATCAGTTTTTAGAAAGAGGTTTGCAAAAAAAACACAAAATCTTAGTAATTACATTTAAACAAAGACATATTTCGCAGCATATACTGTACAGTTTAGAAAGATATACAATCCAATCAAAGCAGATGCGCAACAGTAAGAATAACATAACATGTATTCCCCAGACATTACCTTTCTTTCCTCACATGCATAATGCAGAGGTAATGGATCCATCAAGTGATAGTAGAGTGGGCCTCTCACACCCAAAGGAGTTTGCTAGTGGTGTTAATGACAACACTGATGGGGTCACTTGCTTTCAGTATCTTCAGTTTGCAAGTGCTCATCACGCCCCCGTTACACTGCAGTTTAACAGACAACACCCCCCAACCCATTTTAAAAATGATACATTTAAAAATGATATATGCTAGGGTTCAACCAAGTTGAGTCTTATAACTTAGATACCATTTCTTGGTTTAATAAAAAGGACCTGTTCCATATGAAAGTTATCCCTAAATAAATTCTGCTGTTATTTTAACCCTATAACTAATGGTGGAGTAAAAAGTAGTCTTGTCTTATTTCATGATTTAATTTAATTGCAATACACAAACAGGTTTATTATAGACATAGCTGTTTGTGGATGTGTCAGGTTCTGTTGTTGGTGGACCCCATATACTGTACAGAGACGAGAGGCAGAGAGTTGCAACCAAAATATATATATATAGTCTTTAATAAAGTCCAAAAAGGGTTAACACAAGATAATGGGGCAGGAGGCACACCATTGAGCAGTCCAAAAAAATCTCCCAAGAACTCCCAAAGAAGAACTCCCAAACACTGTTGGAGGAGGCTGCGGTCCACTGGGCAATAGTCAGAAGTCCAAAAAGATGTTGTGTTCAAACTACAACAAAAAGGCAACAAGATTAAATGGCGGAAAATGTTTTGCGTACAGAAGAAGAGCGGCTGCCTTAATGCCATGGAAGACAAAGAAATGCTCCAGCAATACTCAGCTGACGGCAATGAGCCGAAGTAGCATCAGCAATAAATTACAGGTGTGCCATGTGGAACCGCCTCCTGCCAGAGAAAGGAGTTGTCAAAAAAGAAGTTCTGACAAAAGGATGAAAGGCAGGGATAAAACAATAGGAACAGCAGGTGTGCAACAGGAAAACATAACATAGGGATTTGGAAGTTGTTTCACAATAATGGCCAGACAATGCAACAAATCTAACAAAGAAAGATTTCTAAGCATATTGTGTGCGCAAATAATACCATATATTTGAAGCAGAGTGTGTGAACCTTGGTCTAGTGGTCTAACTCAAAATACCCTAATGATGAATAATACAATTGGACTTTGTTTTCCCTCGCCCGGACGCGGGTCACCGGGGCCCGCCTCTGGAGCCAGGCCCGGACGCGGGGCACGATGGCGAGCGTCTGGTGGCCGGGCCTCCACCCATGGGGCCCGGTCGGGCACAGCCCGAAAAGGTAACGTGGGTCCCCCCTCCCATGAGCTCACCACTCGTGGGAGGGGCCAAAGCGGTCGGGTGCAAAGAGAGCTGGGTGGCGGCCGGAGGCAGAGGCCTTGGCGGTCCGATCCTCGGCTACAGAAGCTAGTTGTCGGTACATGGAATGTCACCTCTCTGGCGGGGAAGGAGCCTGAGCTGGTGCGTGAGGTGGAAAAATTCCGGCTAGATATAGTCGGACTCACCTCAACGCACGGAAAGGGCTTTGGAACCAGTCCTCTCGAGAGGGGCTGGACTTCATTCCACTCTGGTGTTGCCGGCAATGAGAGGCAATGAGCAGGGGTGGCAATTCTTGTTGCCCCCCGGCTCCAAGCCTGCACGTTATGGTTTAACCCGGTAAACGAGAAGGTAGTTTCCCTACGCCTTCGGGTGTGGGGACGGGTCCTGACTGTTTTATCTGCGCTTATGAGCCAAACGGCAGTGCAGAATACCTGCCCTTTTTGGAGTCCTTAGAGGAAGTACTAGAGAGTTCTCCCTCGGGGGAATCCCTTGTTCTGCTGGGTGACTTCAACGCTCATGTTGGTAGCGAAAGTGAGACCTGGAGAGGTGTGATTGAGAGGAACGGCCCCCTTGATCTTAACCCGAGCGGTGTCTTGTTATTGGACTTCTGTGCTCGTCACGGATTGTCTATAACGAACACCATGTTCAAGCATAAGGGTGTCCACATGTGCACTTGGCACCAGGACACCCTGGGCCGCAGTTTGATGATTGACTTTGTGGTTGTGTCGTCGGACTTGCGACCACAGGTTTTGGACACTCGGGTGAGGAGAGGGGCGGAACTGTCAACTGATCACCACCTGGTGGTGAGTTGGTTCCGATGGTGGGGGAGGATGCCGGTCAGACCTGGCAGACCCAAACGCATTGTGAGGGTCTGCTGGGAACGCCTGGCAGAGTCCCCTGTCAGAAGGACAACTCCCACCTACGGGAGAACTTTGACCATGTTCAGAGGGCGGCAGCGGACATTGAATCCGAGTGGGCAATGTTTTGTGCCTCCATTGTCGATGCGGCCGATCGGAGCTGTGGCCGTAAGGTGTTCGGTGCCTGTCAAGGCGGTAATCCCAAAACCCGTTAGTGGACACCAGTGGTGAGGGATGCCGTCAATCTGAAGAAAGAGTCCTATCAGGCCGTCTTGGCCCATGGAACTCTGGAGGCAGCTGACAGGTACCGGAAGGCAAAACGGTCTTCAGCTCTGGCGGTCGCTGAGTCAAAAACACGGACATGGGAGGAGTTTGGAGAGGCCATGGAAAACGACGTTCTGGCTTCAAAGAGATTCTGGACCACCATCCGCCGTCTCCGGCGGTGGAAGCAGTGCACAGTCAACACTGTGTATGGTAGGGATGGTGTGCTGCTGAACTCGACTCGAGATGTTGTGGACCGGTGGAAGGAAATCTTTGAAGACCTCTTCAATCCCACCGACACGCCTTCCAACATGTAGGTAGTGCCTGGGAACTCTGAGTCGGGTTCGCTTATCTCTGGGGCTGAGGTCACCGAGGTGGTAAAAAAGCTCCTTCGTGGCAAGACCCGGGGGGTGGATGAGATCCGTCCGGAGTTCATTAAGGCCCTGGATTCTGTGGGCGTGTCTTGGTTGACACGACTCTGCAGCATTTCGTGGACGTCGGGGTCGGTGCCCCTGGACTGGCAGACTGGGGTGGTGGTCCCGCTTTTCAAGAAGGGGGACGGGAGGGTGTGTTCTAACTATCGCGGGATCACACACCTCAGCCTTCCCGGTAAGGTCTATTCAGGGGTTCTGCAGAGGAGGATCCGCCGGATAGTCGAATCTCGGATTCAGGAGGAGCAGTGTGGTTTTCGTCCTGGTTGTGGAACTGTGGACCAACTCTATACTCTCGGCAAGGTCCTTGAGGGTGCATGGGAGTTTGCCCAACCAGTCTACATGTGTTTTGTGGACTTGGGGAAGGCATTCGACCGTGTTCCTCGGGGAATACTGTGGAGAGTGCTCCGGGAATATGGGGTATTGGACCACGTAATCCAGGCGGTTCATTCCCTGTATGACCGGTGTGAGAGTTTGGTTCGCATTGCCGGCAATAAGTCGTACCCGTTTCCAGTGAGGGTTGGACTCTGCCAGGGCTGCCCCTTGTCACCGATTCTGTTCATTACTTTCATAGACAGAATTTCTAGGCGCAGCAAGGGTGTTTAGGCGTTTCAGTTTGGTGGCCGCAGGATTCAATCTCTGCTTTTTGAAGATGATGTGGTCCTGTTGGCTTCATCAAGCAGTGACCTTCAACTCTCATGGACCGGTTCACAGCTGAGTGTGAAGCGGCTGGGATGAGAATCAGCACCTCCAAGTCCAAGTCCAGGGTTCTGGCCCGGGAAAGGGTGGAGTGCCATCTGCGGGTCGGGGATGAGGTCCTGCCTCAAGTGGAGGAGTTTAAGTACCTCGGGGTCTTGTTCACGAGTGATGGAAGGATGGAAAGCGAGATGGACAGGCGGATTGGTGCGGCGTCTGCAGTGATGCAGACTCTGCACCGATCTGTCGTGGTGAAAAGAGAGCTGAGCCGAAAGGCAAAGCTCTCAATTTACCGGTCGATCTACGTTCCTACCCTCACCTATGGTCATGAGCTTTGGGTAGTGACCGAAAGGACAAGATCGCGGGTACACACGGCCGAAATGAGTTTTCTCCGCAGGGTGGCTGGGCTCTCCCTTAGAGATAGGGTGAGAAGAACTGTCATCCGGGAGGGACTCAAACCGCTGCTCCTCCGCATTGAGAGGAGTCAGATGAAGTGGCTCAGGCATCAGGCTAGGATGTCTCCCGAACGCCTCCCTGGGCAGGTGTTCCGGGCACGTCCAACCAGTAGTAGGCTTCGGGAGAGACCCAGGACACGTTGGAGAAACTATGTCTCTCAGCTGGCCTGGGAACGCCTCGGCATCCGCTGGGAAGAGCTAGACGAAGTGGCCGGGGAGAGGAACCTCTGGGCTTCCCTGCTGCTGCCCCTGCGACCCAACCTCGGATAAGCGGAAGAAAATGGATGGATGGATGGAGTGTGTGAACTGCACAACTTCAATAACATACAGTATATTAAAAAGTAATGTGTGGAAACGTGTCTAGGATACCTTCTTCTGTTCCAAACAATGAATTAATACCTAGACAAAATAGTCTGAAGCAAGGAACCATCATTAAGAACTATGAAGACAAATTGAATTTAATTCTGTTTCACTAAAAATGTGAAAATGCTTTCATATGAATGACTGAGATGCATTTCCTGTGATGACCCCAAGTCACAGCATGATAAGCTGCATCAAGAGTTTTGTGGTTTGCAGCGTGCAGCAAGTGGATCAAAATTACATCAGCATACTCCATTAGTCTGAAAAGCCAAAGGGGCACAACATTGTCATTACATGTAGACTGATTGGATGAAAACCTGATTATTTGTCATGTTTTCAAGTAAAAGGAGCACAGGTTGGACATAATAGACATGTAAAACAGAGTACAATACGTCGGCAGAGTGGCTGATAGGTGACATGGTCAAAGATGTGCACAGCGTTTCATGATTATGTTTCTGACCTATGACTGATAATCATAGTTTGCATAAAAAGAAAATTTGTCTTTGGAATATGCATGTAAAATAGAGGCTGTCAATTGTTCGGGATTCTTATGGAAATGTTAATTAGTTTCATTGTTCATCATTTGAGTGAGTGGGAAGAGGAACAAATGTACGCTGCAGGGTAATGGCGGGGTACACCCTGGACTGGTCGCCAGTCAATCGCAGGGCACATATAGACAAACAAACATTCACACTCACTTTCACACTCTAATGGACAATTTAGAG
>QODF01000169.1:9960-128903 GCA_024372805.1 Oostethus manadensis | reverse complement strand
CATTCACACTCACATTCATACCAATGGACAATTTAGAGTCGCCAATTAACCTAACATGCATGTTTTTGGAATGTGGGAGGAAACCGGAGTACCCGGAGAAAACCCACACACGCACGGGGAGAACATGCAAACTCCACACAGAGATGCCCAACGGAGATTTGAACCCAGGTTTTTCAAGATCTCCTGACTGTGTGGCCAATGTGCTAACCACTCAGCCACCGTGCGGCCCATTACAAATAATGTAAAGTATAAATACAAAAATGGTCCCCGGGCCGCATTTTGAACACCCCTGTAATACAGCAATACAAAATATCTTGTTTGAGTTGAGTTGAGTTTAGTCTGACAGTCATGAATGGTGTTTACCACATAAAATGCCATTTTAACAATTCTATTAAATGCATTTTTAATAGTTTTATTTTTTAAATAAGACTTTGTGTTGCTTTCTGTTTGGTTGTCTGCTGTTGCTGTCGCTGCATTGCAGCAAATAACATTAAAAAATAAGTCTAACCTGCATCCGAGTCGCATCTTGTGCCTCCTGGAGTAGTCGCTACAATGCCGAGGCCAAGTCTTAACCAATACGATACGAGTGGAGCTCAGGATCACCTAAAAAAACCCGTCCGAAGTGGAAGCAGTGACCAATGCGACACGAACCAGTTTTAAATGCACTGCAGACGTTACAAAGAAACAAGTTTACCAGCTAATTTTAAAGATCATACAAACAGAAATAGAGCAAAATACTGTAGCTCTATTTCATGGCTAGAGATGTGAGCTGGAGTGAAGCCAAGCAAGCAGAGAGTCACTGTATTGTGTCTGTGTGTGAAAGCGTGAGAGGCATGGCACCGCTCTCTCTGGCTTTAGCAAGTCTGTGTAGGGAGGCACGGTTGCTGTGTATGACTGGCCAAACACAGAGCGTGAAGAGTGAACACATAAGTAGTTACCCAACGAGAATTTTCCTTCATCACGATTACAGATAATGACGAGCGGTGTTCGTTTCATGCTTGTACTCAGCACAAATGCATTATCCATAACAGATACTAGTTTAAAAAGACTTTGCAGCTCATCCCTAACAGAAATGTATTAGATCACCCTTGATGTTTGTTCTTAAACCTGATTGGACAATAATAGATGCAGGCAAGGAGGCAAATTCTGAGGGAAAACAAGTCGTCTTGCTGGAAATGACAATAATATTCATCCATCAATGCATCTTCTATGCCGTTTATCCTCACTAGTGTAGTATACTGGAGCCATCAGTCCGATTGAAGTCGCAAATCATTCATGTCAATATCTAAGTTGAGTTGCAAGCCTATAAAGTATTTAAAATCTGTACACTTAAACAAAGCATGAAAATTATTTCTTTTTGGACTGTAAAAATATCAAACCCGACCAAAACTGACCATGACTTTTCTGTATTTTTGCACCCCAACTATGCAGTTGTTATGTGGATATGTGTCGGTTCTTGTTTCTCTTCCAATATAATAAACTTTATTCTTTGATGTACAATAACGTAACAATGTACAGTAGCTGGTTGGTTGTAGCTGGTCAACTGACCTGCGGCAACATCTATAAAAATGTGTGTAAATCTGATTTAAAAGTCTTTGTATGCCAGAAACCCAACTTGTGGTTCATAGAGTCCACCTTGGGAATCTTTGTGTGTGTACGCAGCTCTGCCTCAAGTTAACATTCCTCCACTTCACCAAAGTGACTCGTGAATGTGGGGTCCATAGTTAAACATTCTTGATTGCACTGTAATTAGGGCTGGCGGGAAGACGACAAGGATGAAGAAGCAAACCTTTAAGGAAATTTAAGTGGAAATACTGGAAAACGTTAGGCAGACGTAGCAGTGGCATTTTTGATAAATATAGGCTTGGTAAAATCTGTTTAATTTAAGGGTGGATGCAAAGACTCAAAACTGGGATGAAGTTATAATTAGCAAAAAAAAATGTGACACGTTCACATGAATCAGCTTCCTGAAATATTTTTCTTTACATATTTAATTAAGTGAAAGTTGGTATTCACACGCATTGTTAACTGGTCAGTAGGTTGTAATATCAGGTGCATAGTTTTGTAGAATCATGAATCACTTTGTTCCAATAACTGATGATTTATCTTTGTACATTTCGTCTACACAGATTGGCTTACTTCATGTGGCAAATATCCATCATCATTTTTGCTGTGACTTATTTTCCTTGAATCCCTTGGAGCAAGCCAAGAGAAAAAAGGAAGAGCAGAGGGTGAGTTGAGAGAAAATAATGCCATTTCAGGAAAGGCCTTATTTAATTTACTGCAGGTCGATAAAGGTTCTACAGTTGCCTCTACCAGATTAATAAGTAACCCACACGCATTGCCCATCACTGTCCATCTCCCATTAGGCCTCTGAAATGAGGCCTAACATTCTTGGCAAGGTTGACTGATGGAAAACACTCCTTTTTCTTTTCTATCTCTGTTGTCATTCATTTTTCTGGCTTGCTTCTGGCCACTAGACTTTTTTTAATGCACTTGCTACATTATAAAGAAACAAATTACGTACATGTATACATTTGGGATTTACAGGACAAAATTTTGCACATACCGTCTCATTCAATGTGTTTGCTTTATTTTCATGACTATTTACATTGTAGATTCCCACTAAAGGCATCAAAACTTTGAATAAACACATATGGAATTGTGCACTTAACAAAAGGTGTGAAAAAAACTAGTAGTAAAAACTAGTAAAACAAAGTAGCCACCCTTTGCCCTTTTTGACTGCTTCATGAGGCTGTCACAAGAAGTGGCTTGTCTGTGCCTTGTCAAGGTTACTTAGTGGAATTTCTTAGTCTATTAATGGGTTTGGAACCATCAGTAGTGCCAACAACCCTATTGGACAACTCTGCTGTGTGCCCAAGGGCTCCTGAGGATTCTGGACAGCTGCCGAACTCCACTTTCCAGGCGGTAATGGAGTTGATAGTAAATGGTGATAAAAAAAACTTTTAATGTTTGCTTTTAACAACTATTAAGCAGACATCGGTGATCTTGTAATTCGCATGCATACAGGTAACACTCCCTCCGTTTTCTGTATGCCCACTCTATAATGCTACACAGACAACCGCTTTTTTTCCGATTACTTACACAAAAACTACAGTTAGGACACTGATAACTTGTACTGTACAGCTTGCTCTTCTGACTCTTCAACAAAACCAAGTAATGTTGGAAAGGCGTTGGTCTTCAGTAACAGTTTGACAGATAGTCCAGCTTTGTATTAGCCTCACACAAAACGGTTCTGTGTGAAGTGCCGTTGACAGGTATAGCATAGTTTTCTCTTGCTGGCCGAGAATCAGCAACTCCAACCACTTCTGCCTGATGCTTGCCTCTTTAAGAAAGCTAAAAAAATTAGCTTTCCCTCAGACCCGGAGAAACATTTGCTGGGAGCCATTGCTCAACCTGAAATTCTCTACAACAGATCGAAGCAGAGAACCTGAAGGGCAGGCCTACAGCGTGTACCAGGGCATACCCATATAACGAAGTCCGGGTTGCGTGACAACAATGGAACTCCATCCATCCATCCATTTTCTATGCCGTTTATCCTCACTAGGGTCGTGGGGACAATGGCACTCGATGAAAAAAAAACTGTCAAACACAGCATGCAGAGCTATCTAAAACTGCTCATGGCTCACTTCCAAATGCCCAAACCTCATTATATGACACGTTGGGATCATTTAACAAGAGAATATATCATTGTCACAACATCTATAGGCCAGAACAGAGAAAAAAGCACAAGTCTCCTTTAAGAACCAAAGGTCAGCCGGTTTGGAAAATTGTGTCCCCCGGTGAATAAGAAGTTGTGTCAAATGTTTTTACCTGTACTGTAATTAGCACTTAGTCTTATGATTGTTACTAAAATATAGTGCATGGATTTTGACATTGTCGCACGGTGTATGAGTGGGTAGCGTATTGGCCTCACAGTACGGAGACCAGGGTTCAAATCTCCGTTGGGCATCTCTGTGTGGAGTTTGCATGTTCTCCCCGTGCGTGCATGGGTTTGTTCCGGGTACTTCGGTTTCCTCCCACATTCCAAAAAGATGCATGTTAGGTTGATTGGCAACTCCAAATTGTCCATAGCTCTGAAGTTGAGTGTGAATGTTTGTTTGTCTGCCCTGCGATTGACTGGTGACCAGTCCAGGGTGTACCCCGCCTCCTGCCCGAAGTCAGCTGGGATAGGCTCCAGCATACCCACGACCCTAAGCCGTATAGAAAATGAATGGATGGATGGATGCTATTCAACCAAGAAACAGCAATTGTACATCAATTCATTTTTGAAAAAACGAGAGCGTGAGAACACAATGTTTGAAACATGATGTAGCGAGGAAGGACTGTATTCAGTTCCAGGGGTCAGATTTTTCCATTGTTATCTTCTGTATGGGTAATGTAGCAACATTTAGGAATATTTAATTGCCTTGGAATTGGCAAAAGCTGTGGTATTGGTAAATTTGCAACATTAAATACTGTAGTATCAGTCAGGTATCCATAAACATTAGGTTTATGGGCATTACAGTAGTAGCTACTGCTTTTTGGAACACTATTGGTATGTGTCAGACCCTTTTCTTCTTGAGCCGCATGAAATGTTTGCCTGAACGTATGTGACGCTTGCTATGCATCACCCTACTGAGGAAAGGATCGATGGAAAATCGATGGATGGATGGATTTTGACTTTAGTACAGTGGAACCCTGGGATACAAAAAGACCTTTCCTTTTTTTTTTTTTTTGCTTCGGCTTACAAAATTTGTTCGCCTTACAAAAGGTTGTTGCCAAAACCTTTTTCTGAATTTTCCCGATTTACCTTATTTTAAGGCACATGATTCGGTGAGAACCACTGTCATCCGGGAGAGACTCTAAATTGAGAGAAGCCAGATGAGGTGGCTCGGGCATCTGGTTAAGATGCCTCCTAGACACCTCCTTAGGGAGGTGTTCAGGGCACGTCCAACCGGGAGGAGGCCTCAGGGAAGACCCAGGACACGCTAGAGAGACTATGTCTTTCGGCTGGCCTGGGAACGCCTCGGCATCTGCCGGGAGGAGCTGAACAAAGTGGCCAGGGAGAGGGAAGTCTGGGCTTCCCTACTTAGGCTGCCCCCGCGACCCGACCTCGGATAAGCGGAAGAAATGGATGGGTGGATGGATGGTGCTTCTTGGCTGCCTGTTAGCAAAAACATGGAAACAGGAACCAGAATTCAGGTCCATCACCAGTCTACGATGTCATTGTTGGTTGATTCAGTTCTTTTCTAACTAACATAGTTACACCAGAATTCTAAAAAATGTTGACATAAATTTCCCAAACGCACGATGTGGCCACAAGATCAACAGAGGCACCACCTTTGTGTTTTTCCACAAGTTAGATCTTAAATTTAAAAGTTTTTCACTTTTTTTGTCAAAAGCACACGCAACTTTCTTTGCAGCATTTTAGGTTATTTTGCAGTTGTGGTCAACAGAAAAGCAGAGACTTGAGGTGAGAAACACAATTGAAATCAAGAATTAACTCATGTCAAAACACAAAGGTGGTGTCTGTGTTGATCATGCCTCCAACGAAGGTGAAGGTAACCTTAAATGTACATTTATCCCTTTCATTCTTCATTTACATGGATTTTTATACAGTTTAATGTAAGCAAAACCATAAAAACGTTTTTTGTATTAACAGTTTTTTGACTTTCTGGAACTGATTAATTGGATTTGCATTATTTCTCAAGGAAAAAATGTAGTTGATTAGAGTCTGACTTTCTGGAATGTTTTAATGCTAACCAAAGTTCCACTGTAAATGAAAATAGTTTCAATGTTTGCAATTTGGACAATGAGTGAAAACATCAAAACAAGAGATTTGTTTCACACTATAGTCAAAAGATTGGTATGAAGTGGGCCCCCATAAGGTTTTCTTTAATTTAGCACAGAAAGCGAATAAAATAAGTATCATCTTTATGTCTACCATGAAAGAAAACATGTAGGCATTGTGTTTTCAGCAGCCTGCTAAGTCTCCCCTTGGTGCTCAAATTTTAAAGTCAACCATAAGTGTTCTGTCATCTGTTGAGCCCCTTTGGCAAATTAGCTGACCCTGTGTCTTCTATATGTGAAACTGATCCATGTGTACGCCCAAGTCACGCCCGGGCATTATCGAACACTTAATAAAACATACGCCCCAGGGCTCAAATGTCACCACCCTAAGCAAAGCCCTGTCAATACCCCCTTGACCTTTCTGTGTGTTTACCTTTGTAGAATATTAGGCTTGGTAGTGCAGCTAAATGGAAAGCATACCACGATGTCATGCTGAGCAAGGCGGAAAGTGGGAAAATATGTGCTGCTCAATATTAAAAGAAAGTCACTTTGAACTATAATCCAACAACAGAGTGGTTAAATCAGCCTTTCACATTTAGTGTAATTTAAAGCCAGGTTGCCTTACATCTGCAGTTTTTACAAAATGTCTTATACATCATAGGTTTGTGTCAGCACCTCCAATCAAGATCAATTTAACAACTTACTTTTGCCAAGATTATATTAGTATTAGATACATTCATACATAAAATACTTTCAAAACCAATGGTCTCTTCCATTGGTGTCCGAATCCCCTGGTCCCTTATATTGCTTCTTGAACAAAAGCTTCTTCTGTCCACAATAAAATAAGTACAGTATAAATGCCAAATATGGATTGGAATATGGATTTGATGCAGAGGCAATGCATGTACAATGCATCAGTGATAACACTGTAAATCAAAGATTCAATCATTCATTCATTCATTTTCTATACCGCTTATCCTCGTTAGGGTCGCGGGAAAGATTCAACCAGTTATTATAAAAGATGTTTAAAGAAAAAGAATTAACAATATCAAGTAAAGTGATGACATTCCTTGTTACATATAACAGTTAATTGTTATACTCAATATGATGCTAAACGTGTGATTATGTTCATGGTTAGAAGAGAACCAAAGTAACAGCTTTGTCTAGGTGAATAAATGGTTGAGTGAGCAAAGTGATGCTAAAGACAGGGTACAAAAGTCACTGCAAAGAAGGCATGCATTGAAAAACTCTGGCCTGAGCCTGGACAGAGATGGACAAGGGTCGCACAACCAACAACATCTGACCTATGGCAAGACCTACTTTAGTAAAAGCCAAGAGATTATTATTGTGCACAAGGCAATTCATTTGCATTCATAGTCGGTGCTGGAGGACTGCTTATGCTCGCAAAAGAACATCCTTGAATGAGCAATGAACAATGTGCAATATTGTAATCGTTTTTAACAAATTTCCTTTATGAATTATTTAATTGGCTAAATGGCAACCATGTTCAGTCAGACAAAAAGTCAGGGGGCACAAATAAACAAACATCAAGCGAGACTTGAACAGCAATGTGAGTTTGAATGGTTGTCTGTATGTGCTCAACCGGTCCAGGTTGTACCCCGCCTCTCTCCCGAGGTCAGCTGGGATAGGCTCCAGCTTACCCAAGACTCTAGCAAGGATAGACAGCATAGAAGATGGAAGGATGGAACAGCAAAGGAAACTAACTGTGCACAGACTAATTACCATAAAGAGAAGTAGTGGCCCTCATTTGCGTAAAAGCATTCTCATGTGCTTTGCAACAGACAAAGATCCAAGCGCTGGAGCATGAAAGTGAATATAAAATTGGTGCAAGTGCATGTGCCACTGCTTCTTTGGTTCCTTATTATGATACCTTCTGGGTGCCACTCACTGGCAATGTTCCATCATGTCAAACTGGCAAGGCACTCTGGGATAGAACCACAACATGCTAGCGGGATTCAATAGCTCATCTGACCCAGAAATGCCACAGGCTCCCCCAGGATTACTAAACTTGAAAACACAGGTAAAATGGTAAAAGCGTGAACACACAAAGCACAGATGTTTTATCCCAGGGGGGTAGTACCCACACCTAAAAGACAACCTGAGCAGAAAAATGCATAAACTCACACAGCTAGAAGAAAGGTTACAACATAGTGTCTTCTGTCTGTGAAATAAATGTTTAAATACATTGTCATGTGGGAAGAAACGTATTAAACATAAATACTAACTAATGTGATCACACCCTTTCATTGAGAGCCGCAACTTGACTGGTGACACACTAACACTGTTGTCAACTTTGTCAGCATCTAATTTGCATATCATTTGCATATGGTGTTGTAAAATGCTGTAGGAAAAAAGCATAACCTGGGGAGAGACAAAAGAGTGAGTAAAAACACCTTAATTAGATTTAGAACTACAAATAAACTTGATTCATGGTTTGTTTGTTTAAAATCGGTCATTTCATCAAAATAAAATTAATATTTTATCTCAGCCTCTTTAAGTTCTTCCATTACACATTGATTATTAAGATCTTTTTTTTAATTAGCACAATTGAACAGTGAATAACATGACAGTCTGGTTCATGACTAGCACGCTGTTCTGGTGAGTATATGTAATAGCAACTGAGCTTCACAATAGAGAGGCAATGCAGTAGGCCATAGGTTCCCAAAGTGGGGTACGAGTACCCCCAGTGGAACGCCAATTGTAATAGGGGGGACATGACTAAAAAAACTCAAACAAATTAGCGCCTACCACAATTACGAGTACTAGTGCGGAGAAGAAGTGAAAAGGAGCATGACGTTCATTACTGTGTGTGCATCATATGAACAAATATGTAAGTTTGATGATTATTTTGTGCCTGAAGTGTGTTTAATCTTGAAGATGTCTTTTATATTGGCACGACGCAGTGGTGAAAACCTGTCACTGTGATTGGGCATTATCGTTGTTTTTTTTACTTCGGATACCGCTTTAATGTGATTGCTAACAGTCACCTCAAATTTGGTATTAAATTATTTTGCAGACTCAAACCAGCCAAAGTAATCCACAAATTCCAGCTATTTAAACAAAACAATGCCAACATCAGATTGGAATAAACGTATGTAGGTTAATTATCTATCTTATCTATTTATCAGTGCTCATGTGAAACATGGTCAGAATGTGACCATGCAGGTACACATTTCTTCACCCGGAATTAATGATGTTCAATATTTCAAGTTAATGAAGACTAAAATATGTATGTTTTTATGCAGGTGTAGGGGGTACATGGCTTCACATCAAATGTCTGACGGGGTGAAAAGACTTTAAACAGTTTGTGAACCACTGCAGTTGGCTTATCAGTTACTTACATTTACCCTAAATAATCCATTTCATCTTCCAAATAAAGAGTAGCGATAGACTAACAATGAAATATAAACCCATCCTCCTCTTTGAACCAGGTTTACTGAATATTCAGAAAAAAAATGCGTTTGAGATCTTTCTTTGTCAAACAGGGCGAGCTCCACCCCCACGGCATTGCGGCTCGCCCAGGTGTGATCAATTGGCACTTTCGCTGCATAGAGCTCCACATCATGCTCTCAGCAAGCCACGGAAACTGTACACTGCCGGCTTGTGACAGCCTTTGGGCGGGGCAGACCTGTCAACAGCAGTCACTATACTATACTATACATGCTTTCACAAACAAAGAAAACTTCCAAAAACCCCAGAAAAGGCGCTAGATTTGTCGCTAGCTGCTTTTGAGAAAATATGTCAAGGGGTGTTGACATGTCGCCAGATCTATAAAACTGTATAAGACTGTTCTTCTTTCTGCTCCTTTTCATTCATTTATTGTGTTGAGTTTATTGTAAGTATTTGGAATGACTTGTTTTGATTTTGAATAAAATAAATTCAATAAATTCAATCTAGCGACAAAATTGCCAAGTTGGCAACACTGCACACTATGCTCAGTACTGGTCCACTTAAGGCCTGTAAAATGTGTAGTTTTATGTGTTTGCCAGCTAGACAAATCAAGAAAACGACATTTCCACCATGCTAAAATAGTAATTATCAAAAAAATTACAGAACTTTGCAGGACACTTTGGTAAAAAGACAAAAACAAAAAGAATGTTTTGCAATTAAAAAAATGTTACAAAGTTGGACTCATGCAGTGTATTACTAACACAACAACTGAGCCACCATTCTTTGTTTGGGCACTCTGTTGAATGATACATGGGCAAACTGACTAGTTTGTGTACTTGGTATGTGTATCATGAGACAAAACAATAAACAAGCAGTGCTAGGAGTAGTCAATCCACATCTTTAATATTACCATATGGTAATGTTAATGGTAATCCATCCATCCATTTTCTATGCCGCTTATCCTCATTAGGTTCGTGGGGTATGCTGGAGCCTATCCCAGCTGATTTTGGGCAAAAGGCGGGGTAGACCCTGGACTGGTCACCAGTCAATCACAGGGCGTTAATGGTAATGGTTTATTCATTCGTTCATTCATTTTCTATACCGCATATCCTCACTAGGGTCATGGGTATGTTGGAACCTATCCCAAATGGCTTTGGGCGAGAGGCGGGGTACACCCTGGACTGGTCCACAGTCAATCGCAGGGCACATATAGACAAACAAACATTCACACTCAAATTCATACCGATGGACAATTCAGAGTTGCCAATTAACCTAACATGCATATTTTTGGAATGTGGGAGGAAGGTAAAGGTTTAATTTACTTCAAACATGCATACGACAGGTTGCAGTGGAATACTTAATTTCCACATGTCCAAAAAGGAGTAGGAAGAAGCAGATTTTATTTAATCTTACCCCTTCTTCTTTTTACAACAATTGCTATTACATTTGTCCACTTCTTCTCCAATGATTAGGATGTGTAACAATGTGTTACAGTACAGTCAAGGTTTGTTGACCAATGTATATTTTAATGTTACCATGTAGTTAACTTCATATTTTCAAAATGAATACCTTTCTCACCCTCATTCCAGGTTTCTGAGATTGCAATTTCTTGAAAGGGTTGAATTGACTCAAATATTGACTGATGTTATTATAGTTTGCATGCATACTTCTGCTGTTGATATGTGATAAGCGTGATAGGAATGTCAAATGTTATTAAATGTAATCCTTCCAACTGCATCGTTCTTTGTTTGTGGGTTGTAGCTTCAGTTTCTTTGTTGTCATGGAGATGTGATCTTTAATGTATATCCAGATCTTTGATATATTTGACGTACGGCCTCCTGTTATTCTCCGTTTAGCTTGATGTTCCGTAAGATTCAACATGCTGAAGGTAAAATAGAACAAATTGTTATGTGCTACACTGTACGATAGCTGAGACAGTACATTACAACAACAGAAACAAAATTCTCATTAAATTTGACAACCCAAACATGTTGGAAACCAAGGTTCCACTCAACTGTAGTAAAATGTTTGTTGAAATATGACTGACAAAAGGGCTCACTCCGTTCATGCCATTGTTCTATGAAATAAACTTGCCAAGGTGGTGAAACTAATGCACAGAGTGAATCTTTTGGAAGTGTTGTGCAAAGTGAGTAACCTTTGGAACAACACACAGGAATGAAATTAAGAAAATTATTTTGGACTAGTTCATTAATTACCAAAAAAAATCATTTGTTGTCCTAATAGTGGACCAAAACTCTACAAATGACTTCCAAAATGAGTTTAAGAATTGACATTCAATAATTGTTCACATTCATTGTAATCCTAGTGTGCCTCCACAGAATACTAAGAAGCAGAGTCCTCCTGGTGACTGGCTGTTTTGCGGCAGGGCATCCCCTTCCTGGTGGGGACTTAGGGTGCACCCACACTCGGGCAATTCTTCCATGCCTAGGCCTACTTAACACCCATAGCACAGAACGTTTGACTAGTGTGAACTAGGCTCTTTTGGCACAATTGGAAGAGGTAGTATAGGGCCTGGCACATGTGCATGCCTGTAGGGTAGTGGAGTCACAGAAAGACTGTATTGCCACACAGCAGAATCTTTAGATAAATTAGTTCAGATGAGATAGAACTTTATTGATCCCTTAGGCGTCTGCCCTCAGGTGTGAGAATGTCTTCTGGAGGGGGACATTAGGCTGTGTGATGGTGCAAACTTCCACCTCTGTTACAGCAGAAACATCAGTGAAACAGGGAAGGAGAGACAGAACAAAGCCCCTTACTAAAGCCCACAGAGTTGGGAGAGGAGCAGGCAGTCAGCTGGTGTCAGAAGTGAAACACCAGACGGCATGGCGACACAGCGAGGTGAAGGCGGCTATCTTCCGAGAGTAAAGGAGGAGGAGGTGGACGTTGCTGTTGACGGTATAGGGCGACGAGAGGCAGAGCTCGACCGTACATCACAGCACGCTGCCCGTATTTGACAGGCTGCCAGGCGACTCGCTTCAGATCCCGGCTTCGGTCATTTAGCGCTAAGAGGTGCGCCGGAAAGGGCGGTGACAAAGATGGCGGCGTCCATTACGACAACGTGGGTGCCTGCGCTCTGGGTATGACCAAAGATGGCGGCGTCCGTGTCCACCAACAGCGCGTGAAAACACCAAAATACACCGGAAGGGCAGATTGGGAGGCGTTTCATTCACAGTTTGAACTTTTAGCACGGGCAGCTGGCTGGTCCAATGATAAAGCATTAGAGCTTGCCCTGTGCCTTACTGAGGAACCTTTGTCATTTTTACTGCTGCTGAGCCCTTCTGAAAGAAATTACTATCGGGCTTTGGTTGGTGCCCTAAAGCGCCGCTTTGGACATTGCAGCCAGCCTAGTGTTCTGCGCTCTGAACTGTCAAACAGGCAAAGGCAAGGTGGAGAACCGCTTCGTGTATTGGCTAATGACATTGAAACCCTGACAAGACTTGCATATGCGCACATGCCTGCTGATGTGCAGAGTTAACTAGCCAGAGACCAGTTCATCCGGGCCATAACTTCCAGGGAGCTGCGTATACAGACACAGTTAGCTCACCCACGGTACCTGCAGGAGGCGCTAGAGCTGGCTGTGGAAAGAGAGGTCGTCGGTGGTGCCACACACAGTGACCAGGCGGGAAGCGGGCCTGTTGTGAGGACCGTGGATCAGGATGGCCTTGGTCAAGAGAAGCCAGTCTGAGTGGATGAGCTGATGGAGCTTATCCGTACTGTGGCACTGCAATCACCGCGGGGTAGAACCCATCCTCGTCGTGGGCCTCCAAGGTGTTGGGTGTGCGGCCACCCGGGTCATATCAGTGTGCATTGTCCCAAAAAGACTGTCATGCAGGGAAACGCCCCGGGGTCCGTGTGAAGGGGTTGACGCAGACCCCTGCACTTGTGTCCCAACATGCCTTACCACCGAGGGAGGGAGCCCGGCTGCACAGACGGGGGAGCGTGCCTCCACTCCCCCCGAAAGCAGATGACAGCGCCGAGTTCGCAAGGGTGGTAGGCTGGACCCATGTGGGGAACTTTTGCCATGTCCCCATCACCCTGGCGGGGAGCTCGTGTATGGCCCTTGTCACACCGGTTCCACCGCCACACTAATGAGACCTGATGTTGTCCTACCAGGGACACAGTTGGAGTGCACTGCTGTCCAACTGAGAACTGTGACTGGCATTTTGGCCCTATGCTTGGAAGAAGGGTAGTTGCCGTGCGGGTGGGGGGACTCAAGGTGACATTTGGAGTGTGGGTCGCAGCGGTGCAGGACCCCTGCATATCGGGGCTGGATTTCTTACGGGCAGCCCGTTGTGTGGTTGACTTGGGAAAAAACACACTAACCTTCTCAGGGGATCGCACAGTCGAAATGGTGCACCCCACACAGGCCCCAAGACTCCACCCACTAACCTCAAAAGCAGGAGAGGCACATTGTGGACCAGGCCTCCCAACTCAAACCCCCACCACATCCATGGCCTATACACATCAAGCTCACCAAGTGCCACCCCCCGCCCTGGCCTTGCAACCTCTGGCAGGCAGAGCGGACAGAGTAGCCGCAGTGAGAGAAATTTGGGAACGCAGCCGAAATAACTTGGATCCCGTACAGCAGGAGAAGCTGTGGCAGCTGCTGTTGGAGTTTAGGACATTTTTGCACTGACTGAGAAGGAAGTTGGCCTGACACACCTGGTCCAGCACGACATTGATAACGGTGATGCAAGACCCATCAATTTGCGCCCCCGCTGCCTTCCTCTGGTGCACCGGGCAGATGCAGAAAGCGCCATCGATAAAATGCTGAAAGCTGGCATCATTTAGCCATCGGACAGCCCCTGGGTCTCAGGTGTTGTGATGGTCAACAAGAAAAAGTCGACTAAAAAGAGGTTCTGCGTGGACTACAGGCCGCTAAATAATGTGACAAAAAAGAGATTCGTACCCGCTACCCCGCATCGACGAGTCCCTGGACTTGGTGTCCGGTTCAACATGGTTCTCTTTGTTAGACCTACGCAGCGGGTTTTGGCAGGTACCCCTAACCCCTGAAGCCAGACCAAAGACTGCATTCTTTACTGGCAGGGGGTTGGGGCAGTTCCGGGTCCTCTGCTTTGGCCTCTGCAATGCACCAGCTACGTTTGAACGCCTCATGGAAAAGGTTCTGGGTGGCATCCCTTGAGAGGAATGTGTGGTCTATTTGGATGACATTCTAGTGCACAGGAACACATTCCATGCCGCCTTGAACTCCGTGCGGCGGGTGCTGCAAAGAGTGTCAGCGGCTGGTCTGAAGCTTCACCCCGAAAAGTGCTGCTTCCTGAGAAGGGAGTTGGAGTATCTTGTACACAAGATTGGCGCCGAGGGAATCAGCACGTTGGAGGACAAAATTCGGGCAGTGAGAGACTGGCCACCCCCACCAACTTGTGGGAGCTTAAGAGCTTCTTCAGGCTTGCATCCTACTACAGACGGTTTATGCGGAGCTTCTCATGCATAGCTGCGCCCCTCTTCCACTTCTAGCGGAAGGACACAGATTTTTCTGTGGACTCATGAGTGCAACCAAGCCTTCAACTCTTTGAAGGACTCTCCCATCCTTGTTTCCCCGGACCCCAGCTTGCCATTCATCCTGGATACGGACGCCAGTGACACGGGGATGGGTGCGGTGTTGAGCCAGGTGGGGGCCGAGGGAGAAAAAGTGGTGGCCTACTTCATCAGGACTTTCAACAAGGCGGAGACTTTCAACAAGGCGCTATTGTGTCACACAAAGGGAACTTCTTGCTGTGGTGAGAGCGATTAGCCACTTTAAATATTACTTGTGCGTTCTGCCCATTGTAGTTCAAACTGACCATGCTGAACTCCAGTGGCTCATGTCCTTTAAAGAACCAGAGGGGCAATTTGCACGCTGGCTGGAAGAATTGGCGCCATATGTCTTTCTAGTGGAGTATAGGGCTGGGGCTTGCCACGCTAATGCTGACGCCATGTCGCGGCGCCCTTGTGCTCTCGTTGGCTGCCGTTACTGCGAAAAGAGGAAAACCCGAGAGAAAGAGCTGTGTAGGGACGAACAAGGTCTTATGCATGACGGAGAAGGCCCTATATATATGGAGGTGCAATTGGTGGATGCACTTCAATGGAGGTCCCAGCAAGAACAGGATGTTGATCTGCGACCGGTGCTGCAGTGGGTGGAGTCAGGACAGAACCCACCTTGGAATGAGGTGGCACAGTACTCACCTGCCAATAAAGGACTATGTGCAATGTTTGTGGCTCTCTGGGTGAAGGAGGGAGTACTCCAGAAAGCCTGGAAATAGCCGGCCACCGGAGAAGAGAGGTGGCAGGTGGTAGTCCCTAAGTTACTGAGACAACAGGTGCTGAGCTCCTCTCATGGAACTACTGGGGCGGGACACTTTGGCGTGTCAGAGACCCTTCGTCGACTTCGGCAAAGGTTCTATTGGGGCCGTCTCAAGAGAGACGTTGAGGACTTCTGTCAACGTTGTGACCTCTACACTGCGCACAAAGGTCCCCCAGATCAGTCCCGCGCCCAACTTCAGCAGCTGGCGTTGGGGGCCCCCATGGAGATGGTGGCAGTGGACATAATGGGTCCATTTCCTTGTACCGACAACCGGTACGTCTTGGCAGCCATGGATTACTTCACTTAGTGGCCTGAGGCGTATGCCATCCCCGACCAGGAGACGAAGACCTCGACTGGTGGAGGGCATGTTTGCACGTTTTGGGGCCGCTGAGGTTATTCACAGCGACCAAGGGAGAAACTTTGAGTCAGCTGTATGCTCCGCGATGTGTGAGCGGATGGGAATACAGAAGACACGGACTACTCCCTTACATCCCCAGAGTGACGGGCTTGTCGAGCGGTTCAAGAAAACCCTTGCGACACAACTTGCCGTGCTCACAGCGGAACACCACCCGGACTGGGACACGCACCTTCCCTTTGTCTTGGGCTTACAGGTCGGCTGCGCAGGAGTCCACATCATGCACACTTGCCTTGCTCATGCTGGGATGAGAGCTGCGGATGCCCAGAGAAATGGTCTTTGGCAGACCTCCGGATGCACTGGCTGTCCCACCATGTCCAGAATAGGCCAGGAGGCTCCAGGATCGGATGGACTCAGCTCACGTCCTTGCTCGCGACCAGCTGCAGAAAGCAGATGTGAGACAAAAAAAAATTATGATGTTAGGGCCAGGGGGACGGACTTTAGTTCCGGTGACTTGGTTTGGGTGTAAAGCCCAAAGAGGAAGAAGAGAGGCAGATGCGCCAAGTTGGATAGTCACTGGGTGGGGCCTTGTGAGATATTGGAGAAGCTGGGGGAGGTAGTATAAAGGGTCCAGCTGGCACCTAGGGTGCGACGGGTGGTCCTAAACAGGAACAGGTTGGCCCCATATCGGGGGGATGCACACCCGCAGTGGTACCATAGGCCTCTGGCACCAGTAATTTCAGGTAATGTGCTCATTTAGATATATAACATAATCTGGGATGGTAATGTAGCAGCAAAAATTTGGATTGGAATTGGAAAATTGTTTTGTTACTGCTGTTTTAGTTATCATTTCCCATAGTGTAAGATCTGGGTTTGGTTTAATGGACAGTTGAACAGTTTAATGGATGCAAAAAATCACAAGTTCATCCACTCCTAAAGACATTCCCAGCAATAGTGTGTTTGAATGGGAAAAAAATGCATGAATATCAATAGCAATATAGTACACAACATCAGCACCGTCTCTTACTACTGATTGATGCAATGACAGCTAACTGTGGTTTTGTTTTTGTGAAGCAGTTATAGGGTTAGAACTGACTTCCCTTTTAGTTGCATTTTACTTGCTTTTGATGTCAGCAAAGAGGTACTTATTACTGTCGGATTCAAGTTCTTGCGCCCTTCATGCATGGGAAGAGGTAAAGTACAAGTCACAGTAATCATGTAGTTAAGTGGACTTGCCCCTCCGAGAGTTCTCTCTCCCTCCATTTTAACTGATATTAATGCAAATAAAGTCAGAGTGGAGGACTTAGTGCAGGAATGCAAGATGAATATCAATACCTAATTCAATTTTAAGAGGATTGCCAAATTTACTGTGCAGTTTAGACAAATTCCACAAAATACAAAATACAGTGTGTAAAGTGGATACCAGTATGGCAATACAGTATACTAAGTGAATTATAATATGATACTTTGTAAATCTCAAATTGCGTACAGAGGAAATCTGCACTATTCTCCTCTTGGCTGAAACTCTTAGAGTCTGCAGCCTGCTTCCCCGACAATGACTACTGCGTTGCAATTGTCATTGGATGAATTGGAACGGCCCACCTCCTGCCACCTCTCAGAACTGCATAGTGGCTCGCCATCCTCAACCAGTTACATGCTAATGATAAAGATGACCTGGATATTGGATATAATTGAAAGAATATTGCACAATCTCACTGTGCTTTCTTAACAAAACCGCTGCCTGTGAAGTGATGTGAGCAGGGAAGCAGTGACCATGAGGTAGGTCTTTAGCTTTATGAAAAGAAAGTATTTCCTTTGCTGCCTTATTCCAGTTTAGATACACAATTCGTACATCTGAAAGAACACTTTCTTGCAGCCATTTTTACTTAGCAGTGGTCATGGGCAGCACACCTAAAGCTGTGACGTGAGAAATGTGAAAAGTTCTTGAACCTGACCATTCCCAAGATTTAGGAGTGGGATAAAAATGAAAGCCGGGATCACTCCAAAACACAACAAGGTCATGATGTGCCACATCCACATCATAGAACAAAAGTACAATATTTTAAACATATGCATGGGTCTAAAAACTTAGAACTATAGGTTAGGACTCATTTAAGAACTGGCAAAGTGTGCAGTCATTTTATAACTCATGAATCATGATAGAGGAGGGACCGAACTTAAGATAACGGTGCCATGCTTTAGCTGTGAATTGGGTCCAACATAGTACCACTGGCCTAGTGCAGTGGTGTCCAAAATGTGGCCTGTGGGTCAGCGTCTGTTTTTTTACACATTATAAAAATATATTTTAAAGTTGTAATTTTATGAGAATAACGTCATAATATAATGTATAGTAATATAAGCACTAATTATATCATTTTAG
Source organism: Oostethus manadensis (assembly GCA_024372805.1). Lineage (NCBI taxonomy): Eukaryota > Metazoa > Chordata > Actinopteri > Syngnathiformes > Syngnathidae > Oostethus > Oostethus manadensis. The sequence goes on along the minus strand of QODF01000169.1, from coordinate 110,639 downwards.
TAGAATAAAGTTGAAACATTAAAGAAAAGAAATGCATTTTTAAGTCAAAATAAGGGGAATAAAGTAATAATTATGGGAAGATGAGAATATACAAGAAGAAAGTTGTAATAATTCGGAAATGTAAAAAAACCCAGCTGGATTTTTTTAAGAATAATGACAGTATGATAAAAAAGTATTGTAATACATGTTGTAGTGAGACAAAAAGTTTCACGCTTACAACATTAAAGGAGTAATATTATGAGGAAAAATTCTGTCGTCTTATTAGCTAAGAGTTGAAATATATTAAAACAAAGAAGCTATTTTAAAAAAATTATAGTATTTTGAGAAACACAACAAAATAAAGTGGTAATTTTTGGAAAATTGGGGATAAAGTCAAAATATTACAGAAGAAAATTGACAACTATTGTTTAAAAAGATAGTTGAAATATTTACAGAAAAGAGCAAGGGAAAGGAAAGGAGAGCGAAGGTGATAATACGCTTTTTGCCTACTTAATATCACAAAGCCGAAATGATTTTTTTTCCTGCAATATAGAGTGTATGACTTGCATAACTAGCATATGTACATACTTAACAAATAATCAAAGTGGCCCTTGCGTCCTTTCAATTTTCACCATGTGGCCGTCACTGGAAAAAGTTTGGGCTCCTCTGACCTACTGCTCAGATGTGTCTAGTACACAGGTCAGTTGGCGTGCGCTACTCTGGTGGAGCAGGTGCTGTAAACCTGTTGTTATCTCATTCATTTTGATGGTACAAATGGGAGATCCCTATGTACAGAGAACCTTCTACATACTAGGTTTGGTTCCTGATCCCAAACAAGTTGGCATTTCTGTCTTGGTTTCCCACACCACTAAGTTTTTTTTCAGAATTGTTAATAAACAAGCCACCAAATGTAGTATTTATACAACATTGGCTTTCAACAGTAAGTTTGTGATGAAAATACAACTTTATACAGAGTTAATTTGTGGTACAATAATTCAATGCACGGGTCATAATGGTTCAGGTTGGAGCTGTTGGCCAATCAGAGTTGTTCATGGTCAGGGCGCCAGTGGGCTGTGTTGAATGTGCCCCTTCACAATACCAACTAAATTCCCCAGTCACAACTATTTTGGCAAAGTGCAGGGTGAAGGCATTACACATACATTTTTATCCAGAGAGCCTTAGAGCTCTTTCAGCAGACATCTCACACCAAAACAGAGGCTCGGTATCACAACACTTTCAAAATGGCTCAAGGTGACAGGATATTGACAGCATTCCCAATAACAACAAAACCTCGCCGACCTTTTGATAAGCTGTGGGTGTCTTTGTTTGGTGGCTGTAACTGCCATTGAACCTACCTTATATGACTTCTAACATCCTGCATAGAAACTGTAAATAATTAAAGCAGCAAAAAGAGTGCTCGACTTTCTACCTTTGCAACACACCGTGAGCTATGCCCTGCAGTTTTCAGATATTATGTTAGGTTGTTGCAGTGGTCACTTCTGGTCATGTGATGTGACGTTAATGTTTTCAGAAATGTAGCCATTTGCTTGTCTACACGCCAACGACAAGCGTTTTCAAAAACGACCGCTTTAAGGAAACCCACAAAGTCGTTGCCGTGTGGATGAAAGGCTGAAAGGATAAAATACTTTGCCATTTCGACCTGAAAGCATTTCTGTGTGGACAGGCCCTTAGTGTTACTTAGTGTCTACCGTCTGTTCCTCGGTTGCCAGTTGGGCCCTGCAAAAGACTCCCAGCAGGGCATGATTGAGATGTTGGCAGAAGTATGCTAAATAGCTTCTTCAGCACTAGACAGTGCTGTGTTTAATGCAAATCACTCCCATGTGCTATATTGAAAGCTGAATTCTAGATTCTAAACCAAGGAATTTGAATTTGGCAGGTAAGGCAGAACATAAGTACCAAACATATGCAGGACCATCTCTTGATGAGTGGGAGAATCACAAGTATAAATGTGTGACATCACAACATTTATTTTTGTCAAAACATTCCCTGCTTTTTTTCCCATCAGGCTTGGCTAATCTGTGCTGGTGTGTGTTTTTGTCAATGGTGGCTCCACCGATTCAGATGTATTTTCAGGGCAATCATTGCCACTTTCCTGAATTCCTAAATACACTTGGCTCCTGGACTGAGCAACTACTCTGCTAATTGTGGAAAGTGGGATGAGGGGGTGTAGCAGAATGTCAATGTGCACCATATTTCAGCACATAAAATGTGTGCAAACAAATACCCTGGTTTCACGCATGCACACCCACAGACCCCCACACACATGCAAATGAACAGTATGCACAAAATGGTATGCAAAGAAGCCTTTTGAAGTTGTATGGAAAGACCAAATGGGGGTGTTTTCGGATGAGTATGATGTTACACATTGATTGCCTGGTTTTGTTTGCTGATCACATTCCCTCCAGCAACCAATTTGTTATCTTCAACGCAAAGGGATGCCAAAAATCTTCAAGCATAAATCCATCAACAGAATGAATAACCCACACTTGGCACAATTTGAATGTCCAACCATGTGTCTTGTCTAAATGAGCAAAATGATGCCAGATGATGTGTTCAGTCGCAGTAAATAAAGTAACTCTGACTTCACTGATGTTGGGCTTTTTCAAATTTTAATGCAGTCCACCACAACAGCAAGAATTAATGTTGTCTTTAGATAGGAACACAAACTTTGCTGTGTAGGTTGCAGAACAAAAAATGAATTTGGAAATGTCAATTTACGGCACGCAGTTCAATTGACACGTGTTCTAAAACTAAAGTCGACCATACATGTGCTTTATAGTACACGTGTAAGGCATTACTTCACAGAACAAAGCATGTATTGAAAAGTATCAATCTTCATAAAGTGCATTCATCCACAGTTACATTTTTAGCAGATTCAAATATGCTCTAAGATTATGTAATTATTTGCAGTTGCTCTGAAACACCCAACCGAAGCAAATAGTGGCCTCATTAAAAGTACATGATGCAATTCAGTTCAGATGTTTGTAAGAAGCCACATTAGCCTACCCATAGGGACCCCTCCATTGTTATACCACATGCTTTGTGGCAGGAACACAAAGTACTGTTGGCAGTTTAACTACATAAGTTGAGGGGCAATTAAGCTTAAGTTTTCTGTATGATTAACATTGTGTGCTTTCTGGTGGAAAGTCTAATAGGCTGTGCACTGCTTCAATAACTAACCTTCTACAGTAGTATGCATAAATACATAGAATAGAAAAGAACATACATAGGCTTTTTATTGCCATAGCACAGTTTGACACCGATACACACCTGATCAAAATATTAAGACCAGTTGAAAAATTACATGATCTCCGAAATGCAGAGTGAAGAAATGTGAGTGACACACAACAAAAGGAGTGAGCAATTCATTGCAAACAACCATGCAACTGAAATAGGCACAAGAGAAAACCACACATCTGAAAATAGAAAAAAATGTACAAACTCAGTAATTAGTAGCTTTGCCATTCTTGCCGGGCGTGCTTGATGCCAGTGTTTCTTGGAGGCTAATGGGAATGTTGCTCCAGATGGTTAAGATAGCTTTACGGAGGGCATCCGCTGTCTAGATGAGTCCATTTTTGTATACTTCCCTTGTCATCCAACATCAAACGTTCTTAATTGAATTTAGATGATGGAAAATGCAGGATGGTCCAAAAGACTGAGGTTATTCCTCTGGAAGAAGTCCTTTGTCAGGCGTTAAAAAACACAATGTCTTTGAAGATGTGTTTGTTCTTAAAACAATTCTTTTTCAGATGCCGTTCGATTGTTTTTGGCCTGCGCTCGTCAACACTACCACCCTTCATTTGGGCGGAGAATTACCCCATGTCCGGTTGGCCATTAAAAATTTTTGGAGTCTTCAACTTGACTTTATTTCATAAAGTGGTCCTTATACCCGGACGTATGTGTTAGCACACATACGGGCTCTGAAACTTTTAGGAAATTTGTTGGCTTTGTCCAGCACCCAGAGAAAGTAAGGTATCAGGGGGGTTGCAGGTGTGTCGTACTTATGGAATGACACCCACAAGGTCATGCAGGGCTGTCGTACCTTTCACTCACTGGGGATGTATGTGATGTGTGTGATTTTCTCCATTTTTGCGCGTAGACAGCATGTAGGAATATGTATGTCGCCATTCATCCATCAGGATCTTTTAAGAAGTTTAAAATGACTGTTTTACTGCGTCCAACCTCAGCAGCAATGGGTCACTGCAAGAGGCATGTTTATAAGCTCAACAATTCAACTGCATTTAAAGTGACCAGTCCATGGTATACCACAGCTCTCACCCGTCAGCTGGGATAGGCTCCAGCATACCCCCGCCACCCTAGTGAGGATAAGCGGCATAGAACATGTATGAAGGGGTTGTTTGGGATAAATTTCTTTCTTTTTATTTTATCTCACTCCCATTTTTTCTTTTTTACTTTGAAGCTCTACTTAAAAACTCCTTAAGATCCAAAAGTGCAAAAAAAAAAAAAATACATAAAAAAAAAAAGATCCAAAAGTGCAAAACGTAAATTCTTGCAATTTCTCAATGAGTCTTAAAATACGATCAGGATTGTATCATGAATTTGGATGCACCTCTAACAGTGTCTACATCTAGATCACACAAGGCACGCTTTTCATCTGACATGCATACCTTGACATAAAAAAACCCATATAGATCTGTTTACCTTTTTTGCTAGTTCAACTAATAGCTGGCCATAAGTCAATGTTGTCAGCAATCTGTTCTGTTGGTATGTGTACATGCTGTGCCCTGCCAAACCAAAACCAAAATCACATTTCATTCAGACTTTTCATTGCTGTCTCCTGAGCTTGACCTAAAGTTGCTGGGTACAGTTCCCTCGTTTATGTAGTCTGTCCAATATTGCCATTTAATTTAACTGTTACTGTTGCCCTTTTTCATGAGTATATTTTTTACACCCGTAGTGTAAATACATCAAAGTAATTGTATTTTTACTTGAGTACAATATTTTAGCACTCTTTCCATTCTAAACGTGGTCTTTTCCTTTCCTCTCATTATTTGCTTTCTTGTTCTCACAACTCAAGTATCACATCGACACCATCACTTTGCTGTGGGCCCGCCCGTGTCTGATCTAATAGATCAGAGTTTTTCCCCCATTTCTCTTCCTCATGGTCGAACCTTCAGAATGCATTAGCACTTGAATACTTAGTTTCTTTAATGGAAGCTCACCACCCTCCATTCACTTTAAATGAACATAGCATGCAAAATGTGCAAGGAGGGTTCTTTAAGCGATTTGCTTGAATGTTGTGCCTCACTTGACTGGATGACAGCTGAAATGTTAAGCTCTGCTCTGAACGTCATCCTCTGGTTGCATGCAGTCTTTGGTACTATACATGCATGTATCAGTGGAAATAAAAAGCAGGGCAGGATCAAACCAGGCTGCAAAAAACATTCAGACGTATTGAAAAAATCAAAACACATACACAGCAAATCCATTGTGTGTGCGGGATAAGTTCATTGTTCTGTCATTTTGGATTCAAATTTAAAATAAACTATTCAGAACCTCACATGTAATATTTCAAATATGTACTGGATTACATTACTGTATTGCATCTTTGTTGGATCCATGAGCACTCAGCAGAGTGCACACAAAGAAAGATGTAGTAGTATATAATGATAAAGCAGAGCATTAAATAATGTAATAATAAAATAAATAATGTAATGTTGTAATGGAGCAATTCAAAATCAACTCATGTTTCTTCCATTGTGTCCCAGATGCTTGGAGTGGGAATGATTCAATTTGATTGAGAGGCCTGTGAGTCGATTGGATTGGCTATTATCATTACAACAACGATTCAAATAACAAACAGGCAAAAATATGAGCCAAATCCGAGTAGTACTTGAGATTAAAAGACCTGAGACTGATTTGAACAACATAAAAACTGCCAATAATTATAATTTGACCTGTCATTTGATTAAATTTTTAATCATACATTTAATCACATTTTGTCCTTACTTAGTGACCTATCCCATACAGTAATTAATCATGCTGCAGATGAGAAAAAGGTTCTTATCTATAATAAGTATGGGTGTAAATCTCTGTGGTAATCGATTCAAAAGACAACTACAAAAACAAATTTTGTGTAAAGGGATTTTGTAATTTTTTTAAATTGAAAAATAATGAACAGTTAGAAATAAATATATTTTATTCACCTCCAAGATAAATTCATACGGACTACTACACTGTATACTTTCTCCTAAATGCTGATACTATGTGAGAATGCATAAAGCTAAGATTTGATGACTACTGAGTTCTATTGTGCAGATATGTTTGATACACAACCCCCGATGTGTACTGAACCTCTTTGGGACTCCAACGAAACACAGTAAAAACATGGAATAGTGGTGAACCTCCCCAGAAATGGCTAACCAACCAAAATTACCCCAAGAGTGCATTGATGACTCCAAGAGGTCACTAAATGACTCCACAACAACATTTAAGGAACTGCAGGCCTCACCTGCCTCAGTTAAGGGTAGTGCTTATGACTCTACCATAAGAAAGACACTAGTCAAAATTGGCCTGCATGGCAGACTTCCAAAAAGAAAACCACTGCTGAACGAAAAGAACATTAAGGCTCATCTCAATTTTGCTAGACAAAATACTTTAAATGATAAAAAAGCAACACAAAATTGCCGAATGAGAATGTCCGGCCATCTGTTTGTGACCTCAAGATGAAACAAACTTGGGTTCTGCACCAGGACCCAGAACACACCAGCAAGTCCACCTCTGGATGGCTGAAGAAAAACAAAACGAAGACTTTAGAGTGGCCTAGCCAAAGGCCTGAAATGAATCCTATTGAGACATGGCCTTACAAAGGTGGTTCCTGCTAGAAATCCCTTCAATGTGGCTGAATGAGAACAATTCTGCAAAGATGAGGGAGCTAAAATTCCTTGCTGTAAGAGACTCATTACAAGTTATCACAAACACTTGATTGCAGTTGTTACTGCTAAGGGTGGCCCAACCAGTTATTAAGTTTTACTTTTTCACAAAGGGCCATGTAGGTTTGAATTTTTTTGAAGTAAAAAAACTGCATTGTGTGCTCAGTTGTGTCGTCATTGACTAATCAAACATTTAAGTGTGCCAAAAAAAAAAGAAATCAGGAAGGGGAAAACACTTTTTCACACCACTGTATGTTAACTTCTTCGTGTTCACCTTGCTGCAAGATTTGAAGCTGCATCGTAACAAATCGAATCGTTTTGGGCTGTCACACAACTGCTTAAATTAATTTTTATTTTAATAAATTTTCTGTCTGGAGTAATTGAACATTTGCAGCAGACACATTAAAAGTGTACAGGAGCTTTTGCAGCGCATTGCTTTTAGGGAAATAAAGATTAGGCTTCCATTAATAATTTATAAATGGAAGCTTTAAAAGAAGAACAACTTTCCAGTCAATATTTCCATTAATGTTAAACATAGTCCTAATGACAAATAGAGCATTAATCCATGTACAATTATAAATACTCTGTCAGTCCACGCGGTGTAACAGTTAGGAGACATTTAATTACACAGATGCCAGAAAAGAAGATCAGCCTGTCCATCAAAATGAGAGGAAATCAAAGTCCAGAAGAAAAAAAAGAGTTCAGATGTGGAGAAATCCTGAAACCAATGCTGAGCCATTAGTCAGTACATTATTATTGTTTGATAACAACTGGCCAGCCAGAACACTCACACCACCACATTCCCTCTTATTGGCACACACACAAACCATCTGGTGTCAGTAACGCTTACATTCACTTCTGTAGTAATTCAACTTATGGCTGTACTGTAATTGTCGCACAAACACACCCACCCACGCACACTGATGCAGATACTTCTGTGTCTTCTCCAGCCGACAAGGCCATTTTGCTCTTTGTTGAACTCCCATGATGCGAGCAGCCAGCCGCCGGCTATCATCTCTTCTACACCCACTCTTCACTCATATTTGACTCACTTATGCCATCTCCCTTTCTTCTTTCAGTTGTTTTTATTAGCGGCACAAATGTGCGTTCTGACTGGCTCCCAACACCCTCATCATTTTCACTGCCCATGTCACTAAAACCCTTTTTTTTACCACTGGAACTTAATAAAAAGTTTTTTTCTGTGATTTTGTCGTAGACTCCAAACTTCTCCTGAACATGTCCTCTCCTCCTTCTCTCATCTGACTTTCATCCCTCATTGCTGTTTTTTAAAGCATGTGCCTCAAGTGGACTCATCACCAATGTGGAATCATCGACACTCAGAAGGCCCCCAAAATAATTGAATTCATCACACTAGATGACCAGACTTTCACTGTGGTGAAAGACGCATTCTGCTGACTGCTCTCTCTTTTGGAGTCCTGCTACAGCTACCTGGAAACCCGGGTAATCTGGGAAACCCGGTCCTGGACACTGCAACTGACAGTATTGTTAAGACGAGGTAAGAAAGTATTTGTAAATCTCATTGTTCTTTGATTTTTAAGATGCCATTCTTTTGCATCTTACTCACAATTACTTTGTAATGTACTACACTATCTTGTACTTTAGTAAAAAAAAAAAGTCAGACCTGTTATAAGCCTGATTTTAATAAATTACTCTCTGCTTACATCTGACATCTCTCCTCCAAAGATGGTGTCCTTATTCGAATTTCCTGGTTCCACGAGTCAAGAGCTGGTATTAAATATTAAAAGGACTGTTTGAAACCAAAAACTACATATGTATGTTACCAACAGAGCTTTAAAAGAACAGATTGAGCAAAGAAAACATGTTTTCCCAATTCAGAATAACAGACCTGCATACATACACCATGGGTTTCCTTTAGGATTTTTTGAAGCTGTGGTGGTGGACTGCAAGGGAGGAGGGACTGCCAACGCTGTGCCGTTGCTGCATTTGCATTTTTTTTTAATGACAAATTACTATTTTTTATTACCTACAAAAATGTGACATTTCAGAATTTCTTTTTTAACCAGTACTATTACACTCATTCCTGATCCATCTTGGTCACACCCAAATATATATACGTATCATGTCCCTCATATTGATGGTTGTGTCAGGAAGGGCATCCGACATAAAACCTTTGCCAAATCAAAACATGCGAATCAAATCGAACAAAATGATTCGCTGTGGCCACCCCTGATTGGATAAGCAGGGATAAGCTGAAAGGAAAAGAAGAAGAAGACCCTCAACTTTGAGATGTGGTGAAAACCCAAACCACACAGATTACTTGGGCAAAAGTTATCAGAAATGTTAGTTGAAAAGTGTCAGGATATTTCTGTATGTTACAGTAAGAAGGCATGTAAGTAGATACTATTGATCATGAAGGACTGGCTGTGAGATGACTTTCACAAAGACAGTAGACTTTTTAGTAACTATGCATGTAGCACAGCTTGCAAGATTGGCCAACTACCACTACAGTATATGTGCACTGCTATTTATTTAATTAATAAAGAAGATAGGGGCTGCACGGTGGCTGAGTGGTTAGCACATTGGCCACACAGTCAGGAGATCTTGAAAAACCTGGGTTCAAATCTCCGTTGGGCATCTCTGTGTGGAGTTTGCATGTTCTCCCCGTGCATGAGTGGGTTTTCTCCGGGTACTCCGGTTTCCTCCCACATTCCAAAAACATGCATGTTAGGTTAATTGGTGACTCTAAATTGTCCATCGGTATGAGTGTGAGTGGTTGTTTGTCTATATGTGCCCTGCGATCGACTGGCGACCAGTCCAGGGTGTACCCCGCCTCTCGCCCAAAGTCTGCTGGGATAGGCTCCAGCATCCCCGTGACCCTAATGAGGATAAGCGGTATAGAAAATGAATGAATGAAGAAGATAGGCCATCCTTATAAGTAGATGAAGCCAAGCGGACTCTGACATTTAATTCTGCCTGCATCGATAAAGAAGGTTGACTCAAAGAGTGTCTTATTATTATTATTATTCTGTTTTTCATTGATTCACTGAATTCATTAACATTCACACATAATGGATTTGAAAGTGAAATCAACCCAGCAAGTGAGGCAAGGCGTCTTCCACTGCTGTGCTGCCTGTTTTTTTTCTGTTCTCTTCTTTTTTAGAGGCGGAACAAAAGAGCCCTTGAGCAAAGTCCCAATGCTTGTCCTATGGGATTTCATGAAAAGTGGGATTTCGAGTAAATTCTTGGGGTAATGACCATGGTTGCTCCACCTTTACCCAAAAAGCAAGGGTGAACCAGCCAGTTAAGACTGAATGAAATATTACTGATAACAGAAAACAGAACTTGTAGCTACATATCTAAACATCCTAATGCTAAAATCTATGTATACAGGCATTAAAAATATGTTGACCAAAGTGCTGTACAAATGAGCTAACCAGTTAAAAGTAATAAAGTAGTTAATTATTATTATTATTATGATTAAAAATACAAGGTTTCCCTCTGAGCTGGTCATAAATCTGCAGACGGATGGTTGCTCTTCTCAGTTTCCAGTAACACATAATTCCCAAATAAATGTAAAAGAACTTTGGCGCTATTATTTATTTACTTTTTTTTAGGCTTCTAACTGTTTTTGGACTTGACAGCACATCCCAAGAACTGGGAGGATGTGATCACGTGACACAACCAGGAAGTGTTCCGAAGGTTAGACTGTCCCATTTCACGTCACTCTGGCAGTGGCTGGAGGACTTATAAGGACCCAGCCTTTGTCGACCGCATAGGCCAGGTCTTATGAAGGTTGTAAACCCTGGAGTGGGACATAGATTATCTCTCACTTTGTCCCCCACGAGAGCTGGAGAAGGTGGACAGAGTCAGGGAAGCCTGAGTTTCTCTACTGAGACCTCTGCCCCCATTACCTAGACCCGGATAAGCAGAAGAGAAGTCTAACCTTGGATTGGTAGATGGATATTCCTCAACCTGCTGAGCTATCTATTACTTTGTGGAAGGCAAAATTCATGTACTTTTAGCTTCTATGGAGAAAGAGGTCCTTCTTTGAGGGGAGAAACTTTCATAACCCTTGTTCAGACTGACTTTTATGAAAAGTAGCTAGAAAATGATAAGCAGCATTATCTGGAAGTCAATGAATAGTATACATATTTAATAATATTCAATCATATTTGACTATAAAAATGGACCTTAAGCCACTAATTCTCAAGGACGTACTCTATCATTTTGTTTTGCTGGGATAAACAATTTTGGCTTCTGTTGGGTTATGCAGCTAAGACTTGATATCTAAAGATAGCAAACTGATGTTGTGTGCCAGGTGAACATGTAACCCTTCCCATTTTTTACATTCACCTTCCTTTTTTCAAATGCTTCTCCTGTGATGTCAGGTCCAACTGCTTTTTTTCTCTCTCTCTCATCCCATTCACAAAGAATGTCCTTGTAACGTCTTTCTTTTTTCTTAATTTCTGTTCTGCCAAGTGTGTCGGCACATGTCATGCAATAAGTAGAGTAGGGACAATATTGATAGCGACAGCACCAAGATAGATTCTTGGTAGTGATATTCAGTGATACAAAGTGAGTGAAATAGTGCAGAGCAATTGTGAGGTCTGACTTTTTCATGGTTTTGTGATGGAAATGTATTATTCTTTGTGCAGTCATGAGCTGCCTCTTTTTATCTGTTTTTCTTTTAATCACAGGAACACACATGGAAGGGAAAGACGTGTGTTTAGTTTCAAAAAAGTGTAGATTTCCTTTAACACGGACGGTTCTGGAACCAATTGGCCATGATAAATGACGGATTACTGTATCCCTTTAACATGAGCCAGTGCTTTGTGTTGGTTGACAACAGCATAGCACTCCAATAGCCCATTGTCAGTGACGGAAATTTAATCCCCAAGCAAAGAAAGATGCAGTACTTGATGAAAAACCTTTCTGACAATCTCAGTGGCCGGACGTTTCTTGTAGTTGGTCACCACTGTTGCGCACATCTCAGGAGGGTCCTCTTTGCAGATACTCCCCAAATGCTGAACTCAAAGTTTCAGTTCCCCCCACTTTTATTTATTAGGATCAAGGTTCATTCACTCTAGCATGTGCTTCTTCCTGATCTACTTCTTTGCTGTCTTAGAAATATGTTTTGTGTCGTTGTCGTGCTGGTGACCCATCCATGACCCATCTTCAGTCCCAGCTCCCTTGACATCGTTAAGGTAGCTGTGTGTAAATCTCCGATTATCCTGTTACAGCTGTTGGGATGTGTGCCAGAGGTTTGTGGACCCCAGAGCAAAGACAATAAGTGGTATAAAAAAAAACTGTAAAATAATAACCAAAAGTGCAACCAAAAAACAAAGTAGAAATAAAATACATTGTTGCAAATAAGGAAAACTACAGGAATGCAGAGGGGCAGAGGTGTCAACAGATTCCGATAGCGGGGAAGGATGCCGGTCAGATGTGGCAAACCCAAACACATTGTGAGGGTCTGCTAGGATTGTCTGGCAGAGTCCCCCTGTCAGAAGGAGTTTCAACTTCCACCTCCGTATGAGTGGGCCATGTTTGGTGCCTCCAATGTGGAGGCGGCCGTAAGGATGTTGGTGCCTGTCGTGGCGGTAATCCCAAAACTCTCTAGTGGACACCAGTGGTGAGGTATGCAGTCAAGCTGAAAAAGGAGTCCTGTTGGACCTTTTTGGCCAATGGGACTCCGGAGGCAGCTGAGAGGTACTGGTAGGCCAAGTGGTCTGCGGCTCTGGCGGTCACTGAGGCAAAACTCAGACATGGGAGGAGTTTGGAAAGGCCATGGAAATGATAGATATATAGATACTTTATTAATCTCCAGGAGAAATTCAGGTTTCAAGCAGCTCTCCAGAATGTTATAAACTTAATTTAACTTAATTCTGGACCACCTTGCACCATCTCAGGAGGACCTCCTCAATCCCACCGACACATCTTTCAACGAGAAAGCAGTGACTGGGGACTCTGTGGCAGGTTCTCCTATCTCGGGGGCTGAGGTCAACGGTGTGGTAAAAAACCTCCTCGGTGGCAGGACCCAAGGGGTGTAGGAAATCCGCTTAAAGTTCCTTAAACCCCTGGATGCTGTGGGCGTGTCTTAGTTGACACGACTCTGCAGCATTGCGTGGACATTGGGGGCGGTGCCCCTGGACTGGCAGAATAAGGGGGACCGAGGGTGTGTTACAACTATCGTGGGATCAAACTCCTCGGCCTTCCTGTTAAGATCTACTGTATTGCGGGGTTCTGGAGAGGAGGAATCTCTGATTCAGGAGGAGCAGTGTGGTTTTCATCCTGGTCGTGGAACTGTAGACCAGCTTTATACTCACTGCAGAGTCCTTGAGGGTGCATGGGAGTTTGCCCAACCACTCTGTGTTCTGTGACCTTTATTTAGTATTTTATTTATTGTTTTTTGTTATTCTCTCTCTAAAATAAACCTACCATAAAATATGGATTGGCTATACTTTTTGTAAGTGGGTACAAAAAATTTAAATTATCCTTATCCTGTCTGATATCTCTAATATTTAATATTGTGCCGTCTCACTGCCAGTCTCCCCTCTTTCCACTGATCTGGCTTCATATCCTTGTCCTTGAGGCTTTATCTCTCCCAGACTAACTCTCTCCCACATACACACACCTCCTTCACCAGTTTCTGGTTTCAGGAGCTTGTCTCTTCAGCTCCACCTGTGTTGACATTTTGCTGGTTGTCAAGGCCTGGAAGCTGCCCACCTCTGATTATGCTATCAGATTCCCCCACCAATTCAGTTATCCCCCATTCAGATCAGGAGGAATACAGTTTCCTATCAGCCATTAATGTTTCACAAGGCAGAAATTGGGTTTGGATTCCCGTTGACCTCAGGGCTCCATCCAATTTAGCTGTGAGTAAGGGAGGGTGTTAGTGTGCTGAATGTGTTGCTACTTCAGTGCACATTGTACGTGGAAAGTCAGTTGTAGATAAGCACATTAATTGGAAAGTGAAACTTCAAACTTAACATCTTCATGACAAGCCAAGTCTGTTTGATTGGACATACTAACTTACAAACAAATTTATCAGAGCAGTAAACAGAAAGCGTGTTCAGTAGTGTTTCTCAAATAGTAGGGCAGGGGGGATTTTCACTTTCATTTTGTTCTCTTTGGTCTCTTCTTGCTATGTCAGCAATCAGGTAACAGGTTGTCAATAAATACTCCAGCTGAGTTCCATTTAGGGGGCCATTATTCATTATTATTAAGTAGGTCAATTATGATTTACCATACATCCATTTTTTATGTCGCTTCTCCTCATTAGGGTCGCAAGGCGTATGCGACTTTAAGCAGGGTACACCCTGGACTGGTCGCCTGTCAATTTCAGGGCACATACAGACAAACAACCATTCACACTCACATTCGTACCTATGGAGTCGCCAATTAACTTAACATGCATGTTTTTGGAATGTGGGAGGAAACCGGAGTACCCGGAGAAAACCCACGCACGCACGGGGAGAACATGCAAACTCCACACAGAGATGTCCAACAGCGATTTGAACCCAGAACTTCCAGATCTCCTGACTGTGTGGCCACCATGCTAACCACTCAACCACCAGGATAACGTACAAATAATTTCTGTTATTCAAAATTAACAAAATGCATTCAAACAAATGCATTAGCTCAATGCTAATTTACATCGGAAACACTAAATTTAGGTATTTTTATAGTGACTTTGAACACCTCCAAATATGATAACTTAATAGTTAAATGCACATTCCACTTAAACAGATGATGCATAACAAGCGTCACATACGTTCAGGCAAACATTTAATGCGGCACAACAAGAGAAGGGTCTGACACATTCCAATAGCGTTCCAAAAAGCAGTAGCTACTACTGCAATGCCCATAAACCAAATGTTTATGCGTACCTGACTGATACAATGTTGCAAATTTACCAATACCACAGCTTTTGCCAATTCCATGGCAATTAAATATTCCTAAATGTTGCTACATTACCCATACAGAAGATAACAATGGCAAAATCTGACCCCTGAAACTGAATACAGTCCTTCCTCTGTACATCATGTTTCAAACATTGTGCTCTCACTCTTTCTTTTTTTAAAAAAATGAATTGATGACCAATTGCTGTTTTTTGGTTGAATAGCATCTATCCATCCATCCATTTTCTACACCGCTTATATAATGCTGGAGCCAATCCCAGCTGACTTTGGGCGGCAGGCGGGGTACACCCTTGACTGGTCACCAGCCAATCGCAGGGCACATATAGACATACAACCATTCACACTCACATTTACACTCTAATGGACAATTTGGAGTCGCCAATTAACCTAACATGCATGTTTTTGGAATGTAGGAGGAAACCATAGTACCCGGAGAAAACCCACGTTTGCACGGGGAGAACATGCAAACTCCACACAGAGATGCCCAATGGCGATTCAAACCCTGAACCTCCTGATTGTGAGGCCAACGTGCCACCCACTCAGCCACCGTGCGGCAATAGCATCTATTATTAGTAAAATAATTATGCATAGTTCAGCAAATTGTATGTACGTATAGCCTAAATTAAGCATTTTCAAGCATAAAAATGGCTAAGTAAGGTGTCGTAAAGTATCTATGAGTTGACTGTTAGGAGAAGGTTAGCAGTGTAAAGTGGCTGACAGCAACTCCTGTGTGAATGATCGCTGCATGTCTTCTCTGCTTGTTAGTAAATGATTGAAATCCATTGTACGTCTCTCCGTAACAATAGTGGCAGTAAAGTGGTATTCTTCTCTGGTCGCTAGGTATCAATAACGTAATATGTGTATGAAAATCTATTTGGAATCCAAACAAAACAATAAACTGTCCACTACTACTTTTACTACCACTGGTGTGAACAATTTGTATAATTACATCAATAAACCCTGGAATCAGACTTTTCTTAAAAACATACAGCCAAGTCCTAGCTCCAACTTTTGTTTCTGCTGCCAAGTAAACATCATACTCCATAACAGGAGAGAATTTTACCTTTCTTGGTCCCCAGCAAATTTCCAGTAGAAGTTCATCTTATTTAATGTCAGGTCGGAAATGCAAGCATTCTACGAAGAAGACTTCTAGAGCAAGAGGCCAGGTCACACTGCAGCTGACTGCTGTGTGAAAGGCAAGATGCTGAAACCAAACAAAGTTCTGATGCTTCTCAGCTTTTTGTGGTTGGCCCAGAGACAGAGAATGTTGCTCAGAACTTAACTGCTTTTGTAAGTTCTCTTAATGATTGTTCCATTGAGTTGCAAACATAAGAAAGGAATAGGAATGAGTTAGGTTGAACATTTTCATTGTCATGGCAACTGAAGTACCGGTAAATATATTGGACTTCTTGTGTATTGTGTCTACATCTGGACTGCGAGTGTATACAAATGAATACAAAAGATTGAAACACAAAATGCTATTATGTGTGCCGTTTGACACATCAGCAGGAAAAAATGTCCATTAAGATAATATTGAATTAGCACTCTTACATGTGAACTCACAAGAATGATTGATCAAACAACAAATCTATCATAACCTGCTTATTTCCAGCGTTCACATACAGGCACGCTTTCAGTACAAACAAAAACAAAAACGCCACTGTAATGGTATCACATCCATAAAATATAGCATCATGTTTAGTTTACACAAGAACCATCTCATAAATTAACATGAGAGGCTTGTGCATGTGCACATTGTCCATTTTAGGAAAGATGAGTCTTTCACCGTTTACACAAGAAAGAGAAGGCATTGAAAAAACTTTACAAAAACTGTCAAATATAAAAAAAAAACTTTACAAAAACACAGCCCCATCCCCATACTTGGTGCCTTGGTACACCGTTCCAATTTTTCCCCTACTTTGATGATGTAAGAAGCCTAGAATAGGAAGAAGTCTACGTCATCTGATCATGTCCTGCAGGTGTTGTGTACAGGTGTTGGCCACTCAGGGAGGTTTAAACTGAAGGAAGTTATGGTTTTTTTTCAAAGAAACATCTGCTGTTCATGTTGTGTTTCACATGCAGTTGCATGAGAAGTAGAATGAAACCACTGGGACTTAATTAGTGACAAAAGTACAATACACCGTGACTTTTGCAGTGTTTAAAGTGTGCAAACATAATTTTCATTCAATTCCATTTATACAGTAGGGTGTAGGCATACAAATGCTGCATGGTCCCAGCCTTGGTATGATTTGAATTACCAGAAAGACATATATATAACTCTTATTTAATTGATTTACATTACGAACATATGACAACAGCAATACATTTTGACACGGCATGTAAAAACAGTGGAAGTAGATGTTAATAGAAAATCAGTAAAGAACTGTCACAGTGCTAAACTTGCTAAGAGCATATTCCTAGTATAAGGACAACAGTGCTATGCTGTGTTTCTGTGAATAATCTTTAGTGTTTACCTGCAGGATGTCTTTCAAAAAAACACCAGTACAGTGCTCCTGCTACTCAGGGCCTGTCAACACGGGAACTTTTTCAGGGTGAATCAGTGACGTGTTTTATCATTTCAGCCTTTCATCTACATGGCAACGATGTTCTGGGTGCTGTGAAACAGTATTTAGGGGCAAGTATTGGGCTTCCAGAGTGGGAAAATCTGATAACAGCGCTTTGACGTTGCTGTATGGACAAGTAAACCGATGCTTTTTCACCATCACCATCCAGTTGTCATTACATGACGTGTTTTTATTTTCTTCCTGCCGAAAATAAAACCCAATAAGTATTCTCATGTGGACAGGGCCTTAGAAGAAGATGCTGGGGGGGAAGAGGAAGGGTGGATTTGTGCGCAGGGTGATATACTGGATTGTTAAACTGCTCAGATAGTCACAGCTTGATATTACAATAAGCGGTGCTGAAGGTTTCACATAGTCTTGATTAATTCGGGTGACCTTTTGCGACACCATTTTCCACTTTTCTTGACAATCTTTGGATGAAAAAAGAGGGAACGCCACAAGGCCAAGCACTATACACTTCTCATTAGTGATCATCATACCATGATTGACTGCAGTTGATAGTTTTTGTTTGGCAGCATAAAATAGTTTGACAGCTCTCACTGACTGATAAATAGACAATAGGAAAAGTCCATGTTGCTTAAGGCTTTTGGAGCCATTTGTAAATAGCATTTTCCAATCTCACCAGCTTGGTCAGTTGTATATAGTACATGTTTTTTTTGGCCATACAATACTGGCCATTTTGTGTCCATACAAGTCTATACAAGGTCTGGAAAAAGACAACGGTTCCAACAGGACACTACTTTGTCAGATTCTCTATGTGCTCTAACTATCAATATACTGTAGTAAAGAAATTAATATTGAGTCCTACTTTGTAACAAATTCATTTTTAACGGTTAAATCTGGAACCAATTAATCGCAATAAACAAGGGATGACTGTAGTAGACATAAGATGAAAAAATAAGTAATTTAATACATAAATAAGACCCATGCTCGTGTCTGTTGCTGTAAATGCATTCAGTTGTTCAGGTTTAGATTTGAGTTCTAGGTTGGTGAGGGTTATGCAACAGTAGCCCGTGTTAAGGATTATTGTCCCCGTTGTGAGATCAATTAAACTTGCAATAAAAGACTGTTGCTCCGGTAATCAAGTCAGGTGCTTGTGTGTCTCACCGAGCATTACGGTAACTGACACTGAATGACCAATGTAGAATAGTACATATGATGAGAACATCTTTGAATGCCTTATATTTGAATTTTTGTTCATTTAGCCGTTTTTATGCTTTAAAAATGATTAATTTAGGCAGAAATACTTAAATATGGATGTTTTGGACTTATAATAGGACGTATTCAACTGATATTCTGTTGTTGAATTATCAATTGATATACTGTGTTTTTTAAAACCCTAACAGAATGAAGCCACAAAATTCAAAGCACGAAGTGTCTAGGCATTACTGTCATTTGGAGAAACAGTGTGAAGTGTACAGTATATCTGTTACAGTTATGTAAAAATAACAATACAATGTCTTCTTCTTTTCCTTTCGACTTATCCCTTCAGGGGTTACGAGAGCAAATTAACTGCCTCCATCTAACCCAGTCTTTTGCATCCTCTTCTCTTACACCAACTACCTTCATGTCCTCTTTCACTACAGCTCCTCTTTGGTCTTCCTCTAGACCTCCTGCCTGGCAGTTCAAAACTCGGCCTTCTTCTACCAATATAGTCATATATCTCTCCTCTGGACGTGTCCGAACCATGTCAGTCTGGCTGACCTCTAACATGTGCTGTCCCTCTGATGTACTCGATCCTGATCCTGTCCAAACCTCAGCATCTTCAACTCTGCTACCTCCAGCTCTGCCTCCTGTCTTTTCCTTCAGCACTGTCTCTAGGCCAAACAACAGTCACCTCTTTTCCTCTTTGTTCTCTCTCATTTTCCTAATTCATCAACTCTTCAAAGTATTCTTTCCATCTTCCCATAATCGATACCCTTCCATCCCTATCCTTAATCACCCTAACCTGCTGCGTGTCCATCCCATCTCTGTCTCTTTGCCTTGCCAACCTGTATAGATCTTTCTCTCCCTCCTTGCTGTCTAACCAAAAATAAGCCTCTTGTTTGGTCTTTGCCATCTTTACTTTTCACCTTACGCTGCCTCTCCCTGTAGTCCTGTCTACTCTCTTCAGTCCTCTCAGAGTCCCACTTCTTCTTAGCTAACCTCTTACTCTTTGATACTCTCTTACTCTTACTACTGTATACACTCCTGCACCTCCTCATTCCACCACCAAGTCTCCTTATCTACTTTCCTTCCAAAAGACACACTTAGTACTCTCCTACCTGTCTCCCTGATCACAGTAGCTGTAGTTATCCAGTCATCTTTAATGACTTCCTGTCCACCCATGGCCTGTGTCAACTCCTTCCTAAAAGTCATGCAACACTCTTCCTTTTTCAGCTTTCACCATTTCGTCCTCTGCTCTGCCTTTACCCTCTTCATCTTTCTCACCACTAGCGTCATCCTACACACCATCATCCTATGCTGTCTGGCTACACTCTCACCTACCACTGCTTTGCAGTCACTGATCTCCTTCAGGTTACACCTTCTACACAAGATGTAGTCTTCCTGTGTGTTCCTACCTTCACTCTTTTAGGTCACCCTATGTTCCTGTCTCTTCTGGAAGAAAGTATTTCTTTCTTTTTTGTTCCAAACCTGCTGAAACCACCGAGTGCAAAGATGGTGCAAATAAGTCATCATCTTTATTATTGACAGTTGCTAGCAAAATACTAGCACTACTAGCCCACAATGATCTTTTCAATGTAGGCCATTTACTTGTAGAGTGTGACCTGGAATTGAATGTATTCAATCTCTGTAAAATTTATCAGGGTTTTTTGAGGGTTGGAGCCAACCTGGCTTGAGGAGAACTACACCCTTTCTTGGTGATTGTGACTGGTCAGTATCTGAACCACTTCCAATGAAGACAGCTATGTCAGCCACTACACAACAGATGAACTGGATTTCTCAAATTGAGCAGCATTTACCCAATCTTTAACTTGGTTAACTGCACACTCGACATTTAACTTGGTTGGGGTTTTACTCAAAGGCCAATAGGGTTTCCTTACACAGGATGAATCCTGTTTCATGAGGCATGCATCTTTTTGGGGTGACCGCAGCTCAACCTATAGGGATACTTGGCTTTGGGGTTGGCTACGATACATATTTTGATACTGGGACTGGTACCAACTGAGCCAAATTTGATTTGTTTAAATATCATCACTAGTTGGCAGCTGTTGGCAGCTGGCAAAATATTAATTCAGATCATCAGATCCCTTAAGAAATACATTGTGAGCAAATAAAACTGAATACATTAATTTGTAAGAGTAAACTAAAAAGCCTCCCTCCAGCTTACATTCAACTACACAGTTGTTTTATTGTGTGTTATCAATTCATCACAACACTGAGGATTCAGGGCAGTAGTTTGTCTGGCCAAATTAAGTGTGAATATATTCTAAATTCCCGTCAGCTTCCCCTTGATTGGTGGGGAAATTGCAGACAGACTCCCAAAGTGCATATTTACCTGCCGCTGCCGTGACAGGCTCTCATAAATCACAGTTATCTCCCACCGGTGGCACACGTTGCTTTTGTCCTTTACACAATGATGGCCTTCCCCCAATGATGGCTGCAGACAGCAGGCGATGCAAGGAATGGAGCCACTGGAGGCTGTGGCACGTCACTCAGAGTCAGCCCACTGTATACACACACACGCACACATTGAACATCTGCTGCAAACGGGCGGCATCCCACTTGTCTCTGCTCATCAAACACGTATTTGGACATTCATGCTAATTTTCCTTCCTCAAATGAAAATGCCTTTGTTGGTCCTGTCACGATACGATTGCTCTGGTGCAGAGCAGCTTCAGATTTTCAATACATGAAAACAGGTAAATATTCCTGGCATGACATTTCATGCAGTTAATTCACTGGAAACGTCATAATATCTTCACAAAATTTGGTTCTCATTTCACATAAGGAACATCAATATTTACAAAATATGTAAATGCACGTACAGACACAGATCAGCCACTTATTTAACAGTATCTGATATGAGTTTCCCAATCCAATATTGACATTGGATATTGGTCAGATATCAGCCTTTATCTAAAATCTCTGATATTGCCACTCCAATACAAGCAGTTAATTCCAGTCTCCACACTTTATCCAGAAGCAGCACTTCTATTCAGCATGCAGAACCCACATGATCACACAGAGTGTGCTATTGTGTAGGAGTTGAACTGATGTTAGGTGTGTTTTTCTTTAATGTCCAAGAAGAATGTTGCACTGAGTGCAGAACTTGTCATGAACAAGTTTACCGTGGTGACACAGAACTGGGGAAGTTTAATACGAACAACCTCATTGCGCATTCGAAGGATTTTTGCGGTAACAGAAAAAAGCCGTACGCTGTAGGTTTTGAGCACTGTTAGGTTTACACCCTTCATTGAGCACATCTAGTCTTGCTACATTATGCCTTTTGCTGATATAAATATGCATCACTACCTACTGTTGCTGACTTATTTTATATACTATACTATATTATTCTAGTAATGTCACTTGATCAAGCATTCCACACTACTAAACTAGTAATAAAAGTGTGTATGATCTGTGCTGATATTGGCTCGATAACGGTATCGGACAATATTCAAGGTTGCAATATCGGAATCAGATCAGAAGTGAAAGAGTTGTATCAGGACACTAGTATCCACTACATAGTCTGTATGAAAACAATTTTACTCAATGCTCACTTGTAATAGTCAGAATTAGAGTGGAACCTCTAAAGTGAAACACAAGTGATCTATTAATTCATCAAAGCAATAAGACACTCTTTAAATACTGTAAATGAAATGGAAATGCAGGGGATAAAAGTCACATCAGATATACACTTAAGGCATTTCTATGTTTAACTGCAGCTGGGGCGGGCTGCCCTGGGAGAGACTCTGTGAACTGTCTGGAGGGGCATGATAGGCAGGGAGGACTTTTAGTATTGGTGCAGACCTGCCAACATGTACAAATCTGTCATACTCAGCATGCAATTTAACTTAAATATGCTTGTACGCTTCAATGCTTTCCATTTTGTTGCATTTTGCTGGTTTCAATTTTGATATCAGTCTGTACAGTACAGGTAAATAAATAGATATTATCAGTGTCTCAAAAGTATTTCAAATTGGGGAGCGGCAAAAACATTTCTGTCCCCCAGTGTGACCATGAGAGAAAATAACTGAGAACCACTGATGAACCGAAAAATTGAGAGCTCTGCCTTTCGGCTGAGCTCACCAATGCACACCTATCTGTGTTTTACTATATCTTGCATTCCATCCTTCCCTTACTCATGAATAAGACCCTGACTCACTTAAACTCCTCCACTTGGAGCAGGATCTCATTCCTGACCCAGAGATGGCATGCCTATTCCCTATTCTGGACGAGAACCGTCCAAACCAAAGATTATGCATTTTCACTAGCTGACTGTACCTATTCTTCATGTATTTGTAAGTATGTCATTAAGGCAAATCACACATTAAATCTTGAGATTGACTTGGCTGGTATGAAACCTTCCACTTGTTGCCCTGAGCAACCTTTTTGTTATTTTGGTGTTTTGGGTCATTATTAACTTGTGTCCACCTCAGTCAGAAACATTATCAAATTTTTGTTGAAGCTTCAGCGGTGGTTTCCACTTCCACTACCCAGGGTGAAAGCCATCAATCAGAAAATTATGGAGTGTATCAATCACACTGGATCCCCACACACATAACCAGCCCTTTTCTTTTGTGCAAGACGCTGGAGACGTGTAGTTCATCGAGCTACATGTTGTCATCCCCAATCGCAAGTAAAGGTATTTCTCAGATGTTTGCACAAATAAAGCCGCTTGACAAAACCAGATGTTGCCTCAATTAAAATCAGCTTTGACACCATGAGTTACCATGTTACGGTACTGGTTCCGGTCTATTTGCCACAACTATGTAGAACTATTACATGCTTTTGCTGAGAAAGACTGGAAATCGTCTCCAGTCGAATAAAATGACTTTAAAAATGAAATGATGACAAAAAAAGTATTTCTATACAGTGGATCTTTCTGGTTTTTGTCATTAACCCTTTCCAAAACAAAGGGGCACATGACAACCAAAGGTTATACTGTATTTGTAAATCTGACTGAGTTCAGTGCTTCACTGTTAAGTAAGTAAGTAATTGTTTAATTTAACTAAATAATACAAAAATAAAAGAAAATAAATAAAAACTAAAAACAACACTAGGTAAAAATGAGAGGGCAGACGCAAAGCTTATGAAAACGCTCTCCCAGGATCATATAAAAAATATATAATAATGAAATACACTTATACACAGATTTGTAATACATGAAGAATTAAATGTTAATGAAATACAAGGTTAAAGACACTTAAATTCACTGACACAGGAATTATATTACATGGAAAAAAACTAAATTAAAATAAAATGAAATTGTACTATACACACTCGAATAGTTTGATAACATTAAATATAAAAATTGACAAGAGATTTGTACCAACTGTGTAGTTCCAGTAAATGACAAGACATTGATATTAATTTGCAAAGCGTAATTCAGACATTGTATTGGTAAAATACCATTTATGGACATTACCTCATAGTAATTAACACAACCATTCCATTCAATTTTCTTCCAGGTCCGGTCGCGGGGGCGGCAGTTTCAGTAGGGAAGTCCAGACTTCCCGGTCTCTGCCAACCTCTTCCAGCTCCACCAGGAGGACACCAAAGCGTTCCCAGGCCAGCTGTGAGACATAGTCCCATAGACATAGGACGCGCTGTCCGGGCCTTCTCCCAACTGGGCATGCCCAAAACACCTCACCAGGGAGGCGCCTGGGAGGCATCCGGACTAGATGCACGAGCCACCTCAACTGGCTCATCTCGATGTGAAGGAGCAGCGGCTCTACTCTGATCTCCTCCCGGATGGTCGAGCTCCTCACCCTATCCCTTAGGGTGAGTTGAGCCACCCTACGGAGGAAACTCATTTCCACCGCTTGTACCTGCAATCTCGTTCTTTCGGTCATGACCCATAATTCTTGACCATAGATGAGGGAGGGATCATAGATCGATCTGTAAACAGAGAGCTTTGCCTTCAGGCTCAGCTCTTTCTTCACCACGACGGTCCGGTACAGTGACCGCATTACTGCTGACGCTGCACCAGTTTGTCTGTCGACCTCCCACTCCAACCGTCTCTCACTCGTGAACAAGACCCCGAGATACATGAACTCCACCACCTGAGACAAGACCTAACTCCCAACCCGGAGGGTACAATCCACCTGTTTCCGACTGAGAACCATGGCGTCGGACTTGTATGTGTTGAGTCTAATTCCAGAAGCTTCACACTCAGCTGCAAACTGCTCCAGTAAATGCTGAAGGTCACAGCCTGATGTGGCCATAAGGACCACATCATCTGCAAATAGCAGAGACGAGATCCTAAGGTTACCAAGCTGGACTCTCTCAACACCTTGGCTGCGCCTAGAAATTCTGTCCATGAAAGTTATGAACAGAATTTGTGACAAAGGGCAGCCTTGGCGGAGGCCAACAATCACCGGAAACAAGCTCGACTTACCACTGGCAATGCGAACCAGGCTCCTGCTTCGATTATACAAGGGCCGAATGGCACGTAATAGCGGACCACCCCGAGCTACTCCCGGAGCACCCCCCACAGTACACCACTAGGGACACGGTCGAATGCCTTTTCCAAGTCCATAAAGCACTTATAGACCGGTTGGGCAAACTCCCACATACCCTCCAGTACCCTTGCAAGTGTGTAGAGCTGGTCAAGTATTCCGTGACCGGGATGAAAAGCACATTGCAACTCCTGTAACCGAGGTTCAACTAACGGTCTTACCCTTCTCTCCAGGACCCTGGAATTTAGTTTACCGGTGGGGCTGAGGAGTGTGATCCCCCTATAGTTGGAACACACCCGCACCCTTTTTAAAAATGGTGACCACCACCCCGGTCTGCCAGTCCAGAGGTACTGTTCCCGACTTCCATGCGATGTTGAAGAGGCGTGTCAACCAAGACAGTCCTCCAACATCCAGAGCTTTGAGGAATTCAGGGCGAAACTTGTCCACCCCTGGAGCCTCGCCATTGGGGAGTGTTTTAACTACCCCAAATACTTCAGCCACGGTGAAAGAACTGTCCGCATACGTGTCCTCAGACTGCTTCCTCTACAGAAGGTATGTCAGTGGGATTGTCAGAACAACGCAACCAGTCTAAGTTAAATCAGATGTTGTACTCTGTTGTATTCTGTGTATAAAATATTTCATAATTCAGCACTTCAGCACCCTGGTGGGGTTAGTTTTCCCCCCCTTTTACAACTGTCTCAATACCTGCCTCCTGTGGTTCTGCCCTTACCTCTGTTCCCAGCAGTCCCCAGTTTGACAGGTGACCTCACGGAGCTTTGGTCTCTCACGGTTGGCTGCGTTCACACAGATGTGTCTCTACTTGTCGTTTTCTGTCCTGCTGCATGTGACATGGACCTCTACTGTCTCCTAATGTTACACTGTGGTTTACTGCCTCACATTTGTTTAGGTTATCTGCTGTCGTCCTTCATTTTCTTGCTTTTTTCTGCATTACTATCCTCACCTTGCTCACATATTGTTGCAGTTTCAAGATGTTCATTTGCTCTACCAATACATTGCAATTCTATTGTACCTTATACCTTTGTAATATGCTGTTATGGTTTTTTTTTTCTTTAATTCAATAGTGTTTCTGACCTTCTTTATCCCAGTTTGACACTTTTTTTTGCAGCCACCCTGAATATACTTGTATTAATAATGAGCTTGAATAGTTTTCATTATTCTGTGTACATTCTATGAACAAATAAAACATCCCCACACACATAATAAAGATAATTAAGGGATTCCCTGGCTGGAATCTGTCTGTAGTGTCCCAACTCTAACTCAATTTCAACGATACTTGTAAAA
This sequence comes from Oostethus manadensis, assembly GCA_024372805.1. NCBI lineage: Eukaryota > Metazoa > Chordata > Actinopteri > Syngnathiformes > Syngnathidae > Oostethus > Oostethus manadensis. The sequence goes on along the minus strand of QODF01000169.1, from coordinate 84,336 downwards.
TCAGCCCAGATTTACTACATATAGTACATGCAATTGTATCAGATATAAAACCACCATACACATTACCCTACATGATTAAACACTTTTACACACCAGGACTGATAAAATAGCATGATGGCACACGAGCCACATGCTTATCATTACAAACATATGCACAAATATAAAAACGTAATGTGTGACACCCCATTCACACGAGGTAGAACTTTGATGTGATATTTACGAGTTGCCTGTGGTGTCACAAAAGAGTAATCTGATTAACAAAAATTGTAACCTCCACAGCAATGTAAATATCCACTGGCGTAAACAATCCTCCCCTAATACTTTAATACATTATTATATTTTTTGGAGGACACATGCAGGTAGCTTCCCAGATTGCACCTGTGTTGTTGCTTTTATTCGGTACAGAATATCTACAAGCAAGCGGAAGGTGACCTTTGGAAAATAGAACATGTGGCTGAATTTAGAAAATGGAGGGAGTGTTCTTGTGGTGGTTCTTGGCCGGAGGTAGATTCTGGGTAAGAGGGTGGAATTAAATTGCTCACAGAAGTCCTCCCCTCATCTTTTCGCTATGTCTCTTCTAGAGCAGGGAAGACAACCAACCAGCAGAAGCGCAAGGTAACCTTTCTCTAATTGATGTCTGTGTGTGCCCAGCGCAGCAGGCTACCATATTGAGAGGGAGTAGGGAGTCGCCTGGGCTGCAGCATGTGGCTGGGTTTGACAGGAGGGGGGTTGATGAAACACACTGTGCAGCACCACAATCGGTTGCTAATGAAATGACAAACTCTGACGTGTGGACATTGCATCAATATATTTCTGTTGTCTGTCAACATCGTACAGAGACAGCGTGATGTCATAAATTCTTCAGAACAAAATATTTTTCAGTCATACGCTTCCTCACTCCCACCCTCTACCCATTTTTAATTGAACTGAAGGTTGCTGTCTGCAGTTCCTTTTATCTAGTGTGAACACAGTCACCATAGCGCTTGTTTGAGCCCAACTGCAAAACGGTGTGTTCCTGGGTGGATTACTAAAACACTTTGAAAATAACATTTGCTTTATATACTGTAAATACATTGCAGCATCAAGGGGAGATTTTTGGTGACACAACTAAAGTACACTGCTGTCGGACCAAAAGTGTTGAAAAGCACTATAATAGGACTTTTAACCATCACAGGAACATTTAACAAAAATTGGTAAAGACGAGGGTGACCGAATGGCCTATGTTTTCAAATCCCATTCGGGCTGTCCTTTTTTATCTCCTGGTTTTTATGTTTTCATTGTTTGTCATTGGGCCATTAATATGAGCAGCATTGGGTCAGCCTGCTGCGTGTGACGTAATCCCTCAGAGGTTGCCGTGTGGGCATCTATTTTAATTAATCTTGCTAAAAGGCGCAAAAAGTTAAAGAAAAAGCAAAAGTTAAACCTGATTCTGGCCGAAGTTGAGGCCTTAGGGACCTACGGGTTTGACATTTTAAAATTCTATATGCTCAGATTCAATATACTGTACACTGTATATGTATATCGTTAGAGCTGCGACAGTGAATTGATGAATCAATGATTAATTGATTATGCAATTAATCAACAACTCTCAAATGTGAATATTTTTCAATTGCCTTTGTCATCCATGAAAGCAGACCTACTATCTTTACATCAGACTAGGGCTGCCACACACTGGTGTTTGTCCCACCTAGTCATTGAGCGTGAACTGATGAAGGCGTGTTATAATTGTGTTTCAGGCAGTAAGTAAATAATTGGGTTATTGCTCATCTGTTTATAGGTGCTTATGTGAAATGTTATTAAGAATCCAAAACAAAAAAACTTGTTTTTTTTAATGTGGAATTATTGGGCCTTGTCCTGTCATGATTGCAACTTCAAACCATCTGGTGTGTGTGCTTATGATACATATCACTGTGCTACATTAATTAACAAATGTGTTAAATAGTCTAGTAAGTCAATTAGGATAAAAAAAAGATGTTAATACAGTAATCCCTCATTTGTCGCGGTTAAGAGTGTGAATGGTTGTTTGTCTGCCCTGCGATTGACTGGCGACCAGTCCAGGGTGTATCCCACCTCTAGCCCAAAGTCAGCTGGGATAGGCTCCAGCATACCCGCGACCCTAATGAGGATAAGCGGCATAGAAAATGAATGAATGAATGAATGAAATGGAATATTTCTGTAGTCAGATAACAAAAACCTATTTACAACCTTATAACGTTTATTTTTTAACATTGTTAGCCTTCTAGACATGAAATAATACCCCTAGTTACCTTTACACTCACATTATTGAATATAGTAGACATAATAATAAAATATAAGATGTCTTAGACATAAATAAGAAATTGAATTCACTCATACATTAGCACTGACACCTAATAATCAGTGTTGAATACTCCCGTATTCTGTTCGTTGTTAACAGAGACTCACGGGGTACTTCACTCACTTTATTAACAAACAGAGAACACATGCAGTGAACATTCACACAGGAGCTGCTGTCAGCCACAACTCAAGCCTGTCACTGCAATCTCCACATCATAACTACGCTAACACACAACTAAACACAGTCAATTCTAGCCAACTGATGTCACACAGGTCACTTCCCAAGACCCCTTTCTTAAAGGTGCACATAACAAGTCACAGAAATTACATTACATACAGTATCATAAGCTTCTGAATGCCTTGAATGTGTATTTTTGTTCTTTTAGCCATTTTTATTATTGAAAATGCTTAATTTAGGCCAAGAATACACACAATTTACTTAAATAACATTTTTTCAGTTATAGGAAATAAAACAGCAATCATTCATTCAATTTTAAAGAACTGTGATAGAGAGAGGACGCGATATTTGAACTGTGATGTGACATATGCAAGTTTTAAAAATAACACCGATTTCGGATAAATAAGGAAGGATAGATAAGAAAGAGTTTTGCGTTCTCAACTACAGTTTTTGGTTTAAGTAAAACAATATGGAGCAACAAAAGTTACTGTAACTTCCTTAATACTGATGTTAAGGAAGTGAGTTTGATATCAAATTAACAGTCCTTTAGTGCATTATCTGATTAGATGAAATAGCTCTGTTACTTGTAGCTGAAAAACAGACGTTCCTGTAGTCTTTTTACATGAAAACTATGTTTTAGTGAGGTGCAGTCAAGTGAAAGTGACTATATTTTTGTCAAATAATGAGAGGAGGAACGATTAGATCCCTTGTGTTTGTAGGGAATCTTGTTGGTCTGAAAATGTGAGCTAGAGTTGATGGAGCACCAACAGGCTGTAAACTCTGATAGTGTGGGAGTAGGTTATTGATGAAGAATGGAAACTTCCAGCTCTCATCCAGAAGAATGGGGAGGTGATAGATTGCAGGATGCACTGACCCAAAGCACATAAATAAAGAGTGGGTGATCAGGGGTCGGTTATAAGAAGAAAGACCTGTAAGATGAGCTGCCCGGTTTGTAATTTCAAGATGAACCTAAAAATGCACTATAGCCTTTACAGGTGAATTTAATTTGCTCTTCTCTTATTTTTTTAATACGCAGTGTGTCAGTAGTTTATGCTAAACTTGACGTTCTCTAACAAGGAGTTGAATGACAAAATGCCTTGGTTTATTTAAAATTGGTATTTAAACAGTCCTCATCGTGCTATTTACATGACACCATGATACCAAGACACATAACAAATTCATCACCTTGCTATTGTTATACAGGTATATTATGCCTCAGATTCAGTATATTAGCTCAGTGCATTTTCAGTCTGATGCACACACTCATATCACAATCAGAGTTGTGCAATTGTTACATATGACTATGGAAGAATACTGGAAAAGGCAGACACATTAAAAGATGCTTTGGTTTCACTCACACAAGCTTGACTTTCACTTTCGAGTGCTATTTGGACTCTGTGCACTTTCATTCTAGGCTCTTCGTCCATCATCTTCGTCTATGTCAAGTTCCGCACAGTAACCAAAGAGTGCTCTTATTTTTTAATACATTTTGAAAACCTTTTAAATAATAAAATAAAACTAACTTAAAACTACTTCTCCAATAGCAACGTGGTCTCAAGAACCAGCAAGAAAAGATAAAGAAATGAAATAGCTTTTATAGTATACAGTATTTAATATGGTGTCAGAAGGTTAGAAAGAATAAGGTATTGTATTATATACCACAGAAAAATTCACCCAGACCAAATGACACTGTGCATGTATTGTGGAAGTAAATCCAATCATGCGCCTGTGTCCTTGTTTGTAATTATCTTAGCAAAAAGCATGGTCATTTGTTCTCAGATTCACAACTGTCCATTTCATTTTCCAAGAGCAGCGAACACCTGCAACAACCAACAAACAGCATCCCCAGATGCTCATTACTTGGTCAATGATCTCATAAACGTCACACACTACAGCTTTTGTTCTTTTTTATGTGACATGAGTAGGTACTCTGACTGGCCACATTTAATCTTAATGCAGCACCCTTAGGTCCTATTAAACTGAAGGTCTCAGAAGAGCTAACCTATATGTCGCATTGTGCAATCAACTGAAGTGATTCATTATAGGATTTCATTTTCTAGATGGTTTGAGGATTTGAGGCTTGGGGCTTTTAATGGTGAAACAGCACTGAAATACAAATGCATAAAACAAAGACTGTTATCACCAGATTGTATGCTTACAGTAAGTTTTGAAGCAAGCCAAGGAAGCAACATGGAAGCAGTGCCCGAGGACGGGGCCAGAGATAGGCGGGTTTTCCTATCTCTGGGCCTGAGGTTACCAAGGTGGTCAAAAAGCTCCTTGGTGGCAAGGCCCCGGGGGTGGATGAGATCCGGCCGGAGTTCCTTAAGGCCCTGGATGCTAAGGGCGTGTCTTAGTTGACACGACTCTGCAGATTTCCTTGTTCTTACCTTCTTACTTCCTTCTGTACAGTGCTTCCTGAAGTGGCTATTGTCTCATCAATGTAACATTACTGACAAATACTGACCGGTTTGGAACACTACATATCATCACAATGTCTTTGGAAGTGTCTTCTGAATGCCTTTTATTTTTATTTTAGTTCATTTAGCGTGAAGATGTAGAATTTAAAGCTCAAAGTGGAGCGGAATTACAGTCGTCCCTCATTTATAGTGGTTAACTGAATATAGTCTCTTATGTAGTCTCTTATGTTGCAGGGACTCGAGATGGCCGATAACAAGAGCTTAAGCTAACCAGCCTCAGATTTGTTTCTTCTAAACTTAAGAAGCCAAAATTTACCACTTCCACACAAACGGAAGGAGATGGAGGAGGTTCCAGAATACGACTTATCCCTTATATTTGAAAATGTTTTGACTAATAATTGACCATAGTCTACCACAAAACAGCATTAATTCATTAATTAATTTAAAAAAATACGATATGTTAAGAAAGCGATATTCGAACCAAAATAATACAGTGGACGACAGTACTGCACACAACAAAGGACCAGCAAAGAATGAACTGAATAAGGGAACTAAATACATTAAAACCAACAAGGCACAGGATGTCCTACTTTTTTCTTTACTTGACCATAAATGACAATTTACAGCACTCCTTGTGGGTTGTGCTTTGGAAAACATGCAACCATCATTGTAATACAGGTATCCTCCGACCTAAAGTTACAGTTGTATGTACAGCCCGTTGAGCATTGTGAGAAATTTCAATGGATTTCAAGTTACTGGTTTTGACTTTGATGTTTTTGCAGGTATACACAAACGCATGTGAAATTTTATTCACAAACTAAGTCACATTCAAAACACCAATAGTTGTTGTATTGCATTTGTTCTGCTAAAGATAAAAATAAATGGTATAAACTATAGATGGAGTACATTACCTTTATTTAGAGGAAGAATTTCATGCCATTCTATTGTTGGATGGCATTCGATTGTGACAGTGTATCAAATGAAATGAAAGTGGCAGACTTTGACGTGTATATTCAAGCTTGTGAAATCCATCCATCCATGGATTGAGTGTTTTCTCTGCCGCTTAACCTCAGTGGGGTCACAGGGGTATGCTAGAACCTATCCCATCTGACTTAGGGCAAGATGCAGGGTACACATGGGACTGGTCGCCAGCCAGTGGCAGGCTTGTGAAGTAAAACATGAATACTGAAGCCTTTCCTCAGGCAATAGTGAAAGCAGTGATCAGTGTGCCTCCAAAATACATGCCTGGAGAGTTATCTTGGTTGAGCTTTGATAAGGTGATGATTGCTCTGGTACATAGCCTAAAGCCTGTATGTCTGACACCTTTGGTATCTGTTTCATTTTGTTGGATTCTTGCAAATGTCCCTTTGATGAGGCTCTGACATGACAGATTATATAATTTTTTATACAAGGAAACATTTGATGTCTCCAAAACACCATTTATTACATATCTATTCGAGGTACAATACATTTCCTTGAATTGTCTCTCAAAAAACACAAAACACTTTGTGACTTCAGCTCGCTTTCTAGCCAGATTCAATGTCAGGTAATAAATGTCGATAGTCTAGAACAGGGGTCGGTAACCTTTGCCATCAATCTTCTTACCATCATCTTTTGTATTGTTACTTGTTAGAACCACAAAATTCAACAAACAAAAGTGCAGCTAAACGTGTAGACCTACTCTGAGCTAATTTAAACACTGAACTGGTTTAAAATTAAAATAAAAATGAGTTGTATATCTGCATATCAGTGTTGTTTGCTCAATACTGCTTATTTATGCACCTGTTCTTGACTGTCTTTGCAAAGAAATTATTTTTCTGAATAATTTCCTGTTTATTTTTTTTAATTCGGAGAATGTATGCTCTTTTAAATGTATGAACAATTATTTCATGTATTATCTACCTGTGAATGGCATCCTATCTCATGTACAGCCCAGTGTTGTCAACTTGGCTTCAATCTGGAGACATTCCAAACCTTATTTTCTCAGAACGCCAAGAGAAAAATGTAAAGACTTTTCCTGACGTCGTCGGGAACGCAAGATTTGTCTGGTATTTGTCTTTTTCTACACCAAAATAGTAATTTATTGACGGTTCCTAGAAATACAGCCAGCGGTTATAGCGGCACTTCCCGAGCGAACTCGCCACACTATGAGAGACCAGTCCGAGCACTGACTGAGGACTACCACTGCAGCTACGGAGCCAGTACCCAACGTCCAACTTTACCACGCTAGCGATCCGGCGGCATTATACCCATGATCCGCCGGTGTCTCTGCAGACATAAAAGTAAAAGCACATATTGTTCTGAGCTGTGAGTACACAGTACTGTGTACAGTACCTGCCGCTGCACATAACCTGCCTCTCCTGGAGTCACCATCTCGGCGATTAGCGTGTCACGGGCTGTGAGCACATAGCTACAACACACTTCTTGTTATAAAACATTTTGCTATGCTCCCGTTAATTACATCGTTTTATTTTACTGCACAGTAGGGGAGAGTGAGCCATTTTTTATTGATGTTATCCTGGATGTAATGAAAAATGACACCGAAACATATATCTTTATTTCAGGATGTGTCCTATCAAATGAATTGATCAGAATGCATCTCTGACAAAGCTGCCCAAAGTAACGACGTCTTAAAAAAAGTGCTCGTGTGGCTCAATTTGCCCCAGGTTAGGTTAAGTTTTAAAATCTAAACCTGAGCACATTGTGAAAAGAAACCTTTTTAACAGTTTTAAACTTATGTGAAAAAACATCAGTTCAAAAGCATTTAACTATTTCACCAAAAGGACTATTGTACATCCCATTTGTCAAGGTTGCAGGGGATTATAAACTCCCTTCTTCTGCTCCCTTCTTGCATTTCCTCCAGTCTGTTGAGGTTGAGGCAGCTTCTTCAGCACATCACTCCGTGGGAAAGATGCTTTATCATTTTCCTTGAGCGCAAAAGTGGGTTTTCACTGCCAGGGAGCCCTGGGATTCTTCTGAGAAATCTAGCATTCACTTATTTTTCTTCAAGGTTGTCAACCAGCCTAATGTAATGGTGATTCCTGCATTTGGATGCAAATTTTATCATGACAAAGTCACTAATTTTCCGTTCTAAGCCATCTGGTTAACTTCTTTCATCCCTACAACTCTCATACTCATAAGTGTCTTCAAATGGGATGGCAACATCACTCTACTCAGAGCTGCTTTCTGTTGCAATTTTTGCCTGAGTTTGATTCCTCTTCTGCTTTCCTAGCTTTTTGATGGTTCTTTCTGTTTTGTCTTTCTGTTTATCGATCCTTTCATTATGAGCTGTCTCAGTTGCCTGCTTCTCAGGTGTATCAGTCAGCCAAAATACTTAATTAGTTAAATCATTTAAATTTTTGATGGATGCGCTGCCGTATTTTCTGAAACGTATTTGCCGACGGGTCATGGTAGAAGAATGAACATATACTTCACAGCTCTGGTGGACACGCTGTCTGCCAGATGCCGTTTGCAAAGTCTCTCCGCACTTGCAACATCTGTGACATTGTGCCGTGTGATAAAACTTCACATTTTTGAGTGGCCTTTTACTGTGACCAGCCAAAGGCACTTGTGTAGAAATAATCATGCTGTCTAATCAGCATCTTGACATGCCACACCTCTGAGGTGGATGGATTATCTCGCAAATAAGAACTAACTAACTAACTAACTAATACAGATTTAACAACATTTCAGAGAAATAGGAATTTTTTGGACATAAAAATGTCTTAGATCTTTGAGTTCAGGCTTTTTTGGCATATTGTAGCAAATGTTGTCTTTATATTTTTGTTGAGTGTGCATAAAACTGTGCAGTGTGTGACTAGTTTAAAGGATGAAGGTGGTCCACTGACACATTTGTGTCGTGTAGAACATGTACATATACAACACAGTTTGTCATTTGAATGTTAGATAATACAGTATAGAGGAATGAACAATTTCCTACCTTGTTCTTAATGGCAGAAATAACACGTAAGATCTTTTACTTGGAACAAAGACACCCTGTTTTTTTAATGAATCTCACACAAACACAGTTTCATTGCCATGATTGGTTGAAAACAGATCAAACCAATACACACACAAAGATTTTCTGATCATTGCAGCCTCCTCCACAGCAGGCATTTGAGCAATAGATTTCACTTGGTTGGAAGTCGCTAGATCTTGGCTGCGGGGCTGACCCTTCTCTCCAGCATTGGCATTACAATTGTTTTGAGTAAGTGTAATAGTTCAGTCCATTGTCATTGTAATTGCTTCTGAAAGAGACCTTCACAAAACACACATTCACCCTCCATGATACATAAGCACTTTCAGAGTTGCGCAACACTTCCATACAACTGATGACCAGCTATTGGGAGACGCACAACCGATTCATTGCTTTCACTCACACAAGCTTAACTCTCACATCTACACAAACTTTCACTTTCCAAAGGGGTGCTGCAGCTGCTTTTAACTGTAGCGTCTGTGTACTTTCATTCTGGCCTCTTTTTCATCCATCCATCCATCCATTTTCTTCCGCTTATCCGGGGTCGGGTTGCGGGGGCAGCAACCTAAGCGAGGAAGCCCAGAGGTCCTTCTCCCCGGCCACTTCGTCTAGCTCTTCCCAGCGAATGCCGAGGCGTTCCAAGGCCAGCTGAGAGACATAGTCTCTCCAACATGTCCTGGGTCTTCCCCGAGGCCTCCTACCGGTTGGATGTGCCCTGAACACCTCCCTAGGAAGGCGTTCGGGAGGCATCCTAACCAGATGCCCAAGCCACCTCATCTGACTCCTCTCAATGCGGAGGAGCAGCGGTTCCACTCCGAGTCTCTCCCGGATGACAGTGCTTCTCACCCTATCTCTAAGGGAGAGCCCAGTCACCCTGCGGAGAAAACCTATTTTGGCCGCTTGTACCCGCGATCTTGTCCTTTCGGTCACTACCCAAAGCTCATTACCATAGGTGAGGGTAGGAACGTAGATCGACCGGTAAATCAAGAGCTTTGCCTTTTGGCTCAGCTCTCTTTTCAACACGACAGATTGGTGCAGAGTCCGTATCACTGCAGACGCCGCACCAATCCACCTGTCCATCTCGCGTTCCATCTTTCCATCACTCGCAACAGGACCCCGAGCTACTTAAACTCCTCCACTTGAGGCAGGACCTCATCCCCGACCCAGAGATGGCACTCCACCTTTTCCCGGGCGAGAACCGTGGACTCGGACTTGGAGGTGCTGATTCTCATTCCAGCCGCTTCACACTCAGCTGCGAACCAATCCAGTAAGAGTTGAAGGTCACTGCTCGATGAAGCCAACAGGACCACGTCATCTGCAAAAAGCAGAGATCGAATCCTGCGGCCACCAAACTGGAACCCCTCAACGCCCTGGCTGCGCCTAGAAATTCTGTCCATGAAAGTAATGAACAGAATCGGTGACAAAGGGCAGCCCTGGCGGAGTCCAACCCTCACTGGAAACGGGTCCGACTTATTGCCGGCAATGCGAACCAAACTTTGACACCGGCCATACAGGGAATGAGCCGCCAGGATTAGGTGGTCCGATACTCCATACTCTCAGAGCACTCCCCATAGTATTCCCCGAGGAACACGGTCGAATGCCTTCTCCATTCCACAAAACACATGTAGACTGGTTTGGCAAACTCCCATGTACCCTCAAGGACCCTGCCGAGAGCATAGAGTTGGTCCACAGTTCCACGACCAGGACGAAAACCACACTGCTCTTCCTGAATCCAAGATTCGACTATCCGGTGGATCCTCCTCTCCAGAACCCCTGAATAGACCTTACCAGGAAGGCTGAGGAGTGTGATCCCACGATAGTTAGAACACACCCTCCGGTCCCCTTTTTTGAAAAGCGGGACCACCACCCCGGTCTGCCAGTCCAGGGCCACCGACCCTGACGTCCACGCAATGCTGCAGAGTCGTGTCAACCAAGACACCCCCACAGCTTCCAGGGCCTTAAGGAACTTCGGGCGGATCTCATCCACCTCCGGGGCCTTGCCACCAAGGAGCTTTTTGACCACCTCGGTGACCTCAGCCCTAGACATAGGCGAACCCGACTCAGAGTCCCCAAGCACTGCTTCCATGTTGGAAGGCGTGTCGGTGGGATTGAGGAGGTCTTCAAAGTATTCCCTCCACTGGTCCACAACATCTCGAGTGGAGTTCAGCAGCACACCATACAGCAGTTCAGCAGCACAGTCCCCACCATACACGGTGTTGACTGTGTGTCCAAAACTTGTGGTCGCAAGTCCGACGACACAACCACAAAGTGTGCCCAAGTGCACATGTGGACACCCTTATGCTTGAACATGATGTTCGTTATAGACAATCCGTGACAAGCACAGTAGTCCAATAACAAGACACCGCTCGGGTTAAGATCAGGGGGGCCGGTCCTCCCAATCACACCTTTCCAAGTCTCACTGTCGCTGCCAACATGAGCATTGAAGTCATGCAGCAGAACAAGGGAATCTCCCGAGGGAGCACTCACTAGTACTTCCTCTAAGGACTCCAAAAAGGGCGGGTATTCTGAACTGCCTTTTGGCGCATAAGCGCAAACAACAGTCAGAACCCGTCCCCCCCACCCGAAGGCATAGGGAAACTACCCTCTCGTTTACTGGGTTAAACTCCAATGTGCAGGCTGGAGCCGGGGGGCAACAAGAATTGCCACCCCTGCTCGTTGTCTCTCATTGCTGGCAACACCAGAGTGGAATGTAGTCCAGCCCCTCTCGAGAGGACTGGTTCCAGAGCCCTTGCTGTGGGTTGAGGTGAGTCCGACTATATCTAGTCGGAATTTCTCCACCTCACGCACCAGCTCAGGCTCCTTCCCCGCCAGAGAGGTGACATTCCACGTACCGACAACTAGCTTCTGTAGCCGAGGATCGGACCGCCAAGGCCTCCTCCTCCGGCCGCCACCCAGCTCTCTTTGCACCCGACCCCTTTGGCCCCTCCCACGTGTGGTGAGCTCATGGGTGGGGACCCACGTTACCTTTTTGGGCTGTGCCCGACCGGGCCCCATGGGTGCAGGCCCGGCCACCAGACGCTCGCCATCGTGCCCAGCCTCCGGGCCTGGCTCCAGAGGGGGGCCCCGGTGACCCGCGTCCGGGCGAGGGAAAACGAAGTCCAATTGTATCATTCATCATTAGGGTCTTTTGAGCCACTCTTTGTCTGGTCCCTCCACTAGGACCTGTTTGTCATGGTTGGCCCTACCAGGGGCATGACAATCCCCGACAACTTAGCTCCTAGGATCATTGGGACACGCAAACTCCTCCACAACGATAAGGTGGTGACTCAGAGAGTAGTATGTCATCTTTTTCATCGATGACATAACCAAATACACTGCTATTTTTTTGTATAAATTGAAAAGCTTCCAAATTGTGTGATCATTGACTACTTCTTCGATAGCCACTGTGTCCAAAAAACAAGGCAGAAAGGCTAAAGAGAAGGAATAACCGGTATACGAGTCTATCAGTAATGAGGATAAGCGGTATAGAAAATGGATGGATGGAAGAGTCTATCGGTATTCTATCACACTGCATAGTTTTGTCAAAACACGCGTTTTGTCAACGTGTTACTTCTCTGCCTCAATCCTGTGCAATAAACTCATCTGTTGGGCACATCTGACACTGCCAGCTCACTGGCGGTGAATAATTCTCTTCTCGCGTGTTGTAAACAGCAAAAACAACCAAATGAAGTGTAAATGTTAAATGAGAGCGAGAGGGAAAAAAAAGCTTTACCAGCTGTTCAGAGTTCTACAGGCACAAGCATTTCATACTTTCTAAAACACATGCTTGTTTGCCTAAACGACATTAAACACGGAATAAACACTGAAAAGGGCAACATTTTCAGCTGTTTTGGGAATTTATTTAATAATACACAAAATTTGATATGTTGCAAGTTATGTTTCCTGAAGTGATATCCCCATGCTGAGACAACCATTATCATTTGATGGGTTATACTGTATATTTAGCATAAATTAATAAATATTATCATGCCAGCTCATGTTGCATTGTTTTCTGCATTTAAAGTTAAAATAATTCTCTATAAAATGTGGTTTATGTTAATATTTTTAATTGGATTTACATTATTTGCTATGTAATAATTGTTTATATTTGTATGTTTTGGTTGTCACACGTCACAGACTAACCAAATGGATTAATAACAGAAACTGAGGTTTCCACATTTATTTTCTACCCTTTACTTATTTTTTTTTTGGTCATGATAATTGTGAAATGAAATACTGCTTAATCTCTACTTTGGGTAATTATTTGAAAATTGAATTACTGTAAGTTAGCTTTAAATAGGCAATCAAAACAGAACAGGGACGGTGGTCTGCAGGAAGCCCACTGATGCAAAATGACCTTGTATGTCCACAATCGTGAAGTCTTAAGATAGAGTCATTAAATTGTTCCCTCTGCCCTAATTCCCACTATCCCTGATGACAGACCAGTGCCAAGCACCCCAGTGGTTGAGGAGAATAGGGAGGAGGATGATAAGAGTCAGCCAGGGCCAGTAAGGAAATGAAACAGTGAGAATGATGTCAATTTTCTAAAGGAAGACACGAGGCTGCAATGGAAGGAAGAAGAGAGAAGATTTAAAAGACCTTTTGAATTACTGAAAGGTCATGAGTAGTTTTTGTAAATGTTCCGTGTTGATGTAAATGTCATTAATTTTTATATTTTTAGATTATTTATATTCAGTTGTCATTATTGTTTTTGCAGCAACAGGGGATTTTTATTTTTGTATTTGCAAATGTGTGATCAAACATTAAAAACTATTTATAACAGGGCTGTTTTAACATGTTTAACTATTCACAAAAATACAAACAAAAGTACTTGGCTCATGCGGGGTTGATTGGCGGTGCTGCTGAGCAGAAAGCCATTAAATGACAACAGTGTGACAATGTTGTATAATGACATACAGACATCAACATTGACTTCTGGTCATACGTTCTTCTTATTTTCCCAATAAAGGCTCTATATATTGTTCTACATTTTGCCATTTATGCTGCTGCTGTAGGTGAATGCAAAACTGATTCATTGTGTGGTCCGCATTTGTCTGGTGATAAAGACGGGTGATGCACCATCTTTTTTGAGAATACAACTGGATTGGCAATTGGATTCCTGAATGAAGGGTGAACAAAAAAAATCAAGGTTAGAAGAAAAAACTGTTTGACCTTTATCGACGGATTTGGAGTGTGCACAGTCCCTTGATACAACAGTATAATTAACATTAATTGATCTGGCTGGTCTTTTTCACTCCCCTGATGTGGACCAAAGTGGCACGTTTGAGAGTGACACCTGTTGTGCAAAGTGACACAAGACAAATATATTGGCTATGTTATTGGTTATGCCAGTGGGGACAGAGCTCAACAAAGGGACAAGTATCGATTTCAATTCACACCGCTAAGATGTCAATCACAAGCCATATTGATTGGCTTTATTAACATATCAATGTGCTGCCCGTAAGGATTTTGTTTTGGTTTTTTTTGGAAGTGGACTTCACTATCCCATCACATAATATAAACATGTTTCAATACACAACATTAGAAGAAAAAAGATAACATTCCTTTACATTTTGACATTGTTTTTGTTTTGTTTCTCATTTCTAAAAGTGTACTACACGATCCTATCCTTTCCTGTATGGTAAACACGTTTAAACACAAAAGAAACATTACCTAAAGAGAGGATACTGTATATCAGCAGAAAATGTACTTTATATATCTGGCTGGGCTGGATGTGAAAATATGTGAGTGTTTTTATAGATATACTGACAGACTGATCACTTAAGTCAGCAGTAGTTTACATAAATATAGTTGAAATTAGAAGATAACATGTTGTATATAGATTAATATATGGGGACATGCAAACAATGCATGTGCAGTGCATAAGTACATTTTTTATGGAAAGAGGAACAACCAGGTTAAGTTTATTGCTGTAAACAATTATTTCACATTTTGATGAAAAAAAACTGCAAAAAAAAATGCTTTGGGCTTCTGCTTTACTGCAATGACAAAATACCGTATTGTTTGTAAAAACAGCATTTAAGCTATACAGGGACAACAGCATCCTCCCAGGCAACTCATACATGATTTGCATGCATGGTCAAGGGGTCACAGACTCAGCAGATAAGTGTGACATTTTAATTCAGTGCAGACAGCCAGAGTCCTTTTCTAACCCTTCGTCAGACTCTTGTCTCACCCTGCCACCCTATTGCTATTCATCAGTAATAAGATAAGCCTTGCTATTAAAATTAGCATGAAATTACAGCTTCAATATACAGTACACTAAATATCTAAAAAGGTCTATGTGCATGTTGTAGGTACCAGAGTGTATTATTGCCCATTTCTATAACTATTCAATATACAGTCGTCCCTCGCCACTTCACGTGTCAGATTATATGGTTTCACTTAATCATCACTTTTCAAAGATATATCAATTTAAAAAAAATCATGTTTTTATAGAGTTTGCATCTCTCTTCCATGATTATGTGGGTTTTTTCCGGGTACTCCGGTTTTCTCCCACATTCCAAAAACATGCATGTTAGGTTAATTGGCGACTCTAAATTGTCCATAGGTATGAATGTGAGTGTGAATGGTTCTTTGTCTATATGTGCCCTGTGATTGGCTGGCGACCAGTCCAGGATGTACCCTGCCTCTTGGCCAAAGTCAGCTGGGATAGGCTCCAGCATACCCGCGACCCTAATGAGGATAAGCGGTATAGAAAATGGATGAATTGATGTTTGAATATGGCCTTTTATTAGTCAAGAAAAATGCTTTTTTTAGCAAACTGTTAGGTTCTGGTTTTGTTGGTTTGGTTACCCTTTTTCTTTTTTTTCTTGTCCCCTCTTTAGATGCGGTGACTTCCTGAAAGGGCGGTGTCACGTGGCGCACCTGTAGCCACTTGGCCATTAGCAGTATTTAGCCACCTGGCTGCAGGAGGGGGACGTGGGATTGTACTGCTTTGCCTGTAGGCCACGGAGGTCGTCCTGGAGTTTGCAGCCTTTTTCGCTCACCCCACTAGTGATTTCTTGATGTAGCTCTTGTGATTTGCTTTGTGCTTAACTTGCCACAGTTTCCCTCACATCCTCCTAGCGCCTCGTGGCACCGTCCTGGTTCCTAGGTACCGTTTTTTGTTCCCCTACATATTTTTATGTTTTTCCAAATCCTAATACTAGGTTTGCTAGTTAGTGTTTTTTTTCACGGTGCCTTTTTGGGTTAGTTTCTTTTCCCTTGTTGATACCCTGTTTTGCACTGTCTCCCTCATTTGAGCTGTTACCTGCTTTTTGTGTGTGAATTAAACGACTCATTGCTCTACTGCGTGGTGTGACTCTGCGTCTGGGATCCTTACCTGCCCAATCCATAACACAAACGTTGCTTATTTTTTGCCTAAATTAAGTAATTTCAAGCAACAAAGGCTCAATGGAGTAACAAATATAGACATTCAAAAGATGCATTCAAAGACATTGATGAAATATAGCATTCTACACCATTCACTAGGTGTCAGTACTGTTATGTTCGGTGAGACACACAAGAATCAGATTTGATCACAGCAACAGGCCTTTATTGCAGGTTTATATTGTCTCACAACCTGAACAATATCCGCTAATAAAAATCTATAATAAAAACTTGGGTGACTTTTGCAACCATTACCCATGCAAAGCTGAAACTCAACTCTAAATCTAACACCTCAATCCTAGGTAACACATTTATAGTAACACACACACACGAGCCCTATTTATGTTTGAAATGACTTTTTTATTTCATGTAAGATGACTAGAAGGTGTTAATTAATGTCTAGAGGGCTGTAATAATGTTAAAAATCATATTGAAAAAGTTTTCTATGCTCTCACTACAAAAATATTAAATTTATAAATAAGGGATCCTACTTCACAGAAATGCACTAATTACTGTTGGCCTGGTACCAATTAACCACAAACAAGGGAGTACTGTAAACAAAAAGGAATGTTTAAAATCAAACAGATCGCCTTGTGTTATCCTTAAAAATGCAAGGCATTTGGCAATTTTAGTGTATATATTTGTCATATATTCATTTATTCATTTTCTATACTGTTTATCTTATTCAGGGTCACAGGAAGCAGGATCAGTGCTGTTGTGGTGGGGTCACCTTGGACTCAGTCAGCTGTCAATACGGTCTTCAGTTGCACTCAAAAGGAGACATTCCCCATTGTGAATTAAATGCTTTGAAATTATATGCACTTTTAATAGATGGCTAATTAAAAAAAAAATACTATTAGATAGGGAGGATTATCTGTTACAAATAATGATTTTTTTTGCTGAGTAGGAGCATGAAACGAGAACAACTCTTCACGCTCTTTGATTAGCCAGTAACACACAGCAACCGCCCTTGGAGGAAGTGATTCATGACACCTACGTGCTTGCTGCGCGCCCTTTGTTGGTAGCTTTTAGGTCATGTAAGGCTGTCGTATGTTTTACGCACTGGGGATGTACGTGTGTGAACATCGTATGAGGCTAGTGCAGCTCACTCACTTTGGCTGCAAGACGGCTGTACTGGCCTTCTACGGCACCCACGGCTATCGTCAGTGGGCTAACCAGCGTGTACACCGGGAAGAGCTGTCTGTCCTGGCCGGGCAAGGTTCACTAATGTAGGATACGCTATGTGAGCAGCCGCCAAGCGTTACTTGGTAAACTTGTTTCGTAACTTTATGCATCGCAATTGAATTCAGGTCAGGACTTTGACTTTGACTAGGCACTTTGATTTTCTTTAGTCATTCAGAGATTAACTTGCTGATGTGTTTTAGATCCTTGTCCTGCTGCAGAACCCAAGTTTGTTTCATTTTGAGGTAAAGAACAGATAGCCACGCATTCTCCTTCAGGACTTTTTGGTAGACAGCAGAAACCATGGTTCCATTTATCACAGCAGTTCCTGAAGTAGCAAAACTGCCCCAGACCGTCCACTACCACCTGTTGTAGTGGACGGTATTATGTTGGTATTATGTTTTTTTTTTCTGAAAAGCAGCATTACTTTTTATGCCAGAGGTAATGGGACACACACTTTTCAAAATGTTTATTTTTGTCTCGTCAGACTACAGTATTTTCCCAAAGATCTTGGGCATCATCAATTGTCTCGCAATTGAGACAAGCCACTCTTACTTGTTTTTGTTTTTTGTGGATAATCGCTCTCACTGTGGTTCTCTGAGTCGCAAAGCTTTAGAACTGGCTTCAAAACCTTTTCCAGACTCATTCATTCATTCATTCATTTTCTGTACCGCTTATCCTCATTAGGGTCACGGGGATGCTGGAGCCTATCCCAGCAGACTTTGGGCGAGAGGCGGGGTACACCCTGGACTGGTTGCCAGTCAATCGCAGGGCACATATAGACAAACAAACATTCACACTCACATTCATACTGATGGACAATTTTAGAATCGCCAATTAACCTAACATGCATGTTTTTGGAATGTGGGAGGAAACCGGAGTACCCGGAGAAAACCCACACACGCACGGGGAGAACATGCAAACTCCACACAGAGATGCCCTACGGAGATTTGAACCCAGGTCTTCCAGATCTCCTGACTGTGTGGCCAATGCGCTAACCACTCAGCCACCGTGCGGCCCTTTTCCAGACTGATAGAGCTAAAATAATCTCAGTTAAATTATGTTTTAACTGGGGGGCAAACAGTGTTTCACACAGGGTCATTTAGGTTTGGATTTTATTCATCTTTTAATAATACAATTTTTCATTTAAAAACTGAATTTTGCTATCTATTTTCTATGACACTTATCCAAATGCTGAAGCCTATGATGTAAAAAATAACAAATCAAAACACTTTTTCACACCACTGTAAACAATACAGAGACAGTAGTGTACATTCAATATTTTGCAAATATTATTGTGTATTGTGTTCTTTGTTGTTCTAATGATTTGTTTCACCAGCCATGACTCTATAGAAGATAAAGGCACCGTCCCCTGTTTATGTTCTACGTGATTGAAGGTGCCTCGATCTGCTGTCCCGTTTCCCAGGGAGCTGTATTCATTGCCACAGCATTCTGCTGTCGGCCAAAAGCAAGATCAGTCTTTCTTGTGACCCCATCATTCTCCAGAGAGGTCCTGGTTTGCTCTTGCGCCAGGCAGAGCCTAATTCAACATTTGTTACAGTCTATGTGCATATATTGCCCAGGTGTCAGGGTACTTCCAAATAATGTATCCCTTTTAAGTCTAATTTATGTATGGGTGGCATTATGATTTTCTAATGGTTAGGTGGAAAACAAATTGAAGTGTTCAAGGGATTTTGTAATAATAATTCTTGTTAGGATCTCCAGCTTATGGGACAGGAAATGAAAAATATATATAAATATGTGGGGCAATTTTGTAACTGCTGATTGATGATAGTAGTGGAGGAAATTGCTTCTTTTATGCTATTTCTGGAGAAAGCTGTTGGAAAATCATTCACACTGTTTAAATGTTATTTGAAAAGTTATTCATTCATTCATTCATTTTCTATGCCGCTTATCCTATTTAGGGTCACGGGTATGCTGGAGCCTATCCCAGCTGACTTTGGGCGGGAGGCGGGGTACACCCTGGACTGGTCGCCAGCCAATCGCAGGGCACAGATAGACATACAACCACTCACACTCACATTCATACCTATGGACAATTTAGAGTCCCTAATTAACCTAACATCCATGTTTTTGGAATGTGGGAGGAAACCGGAGTACCCGGAGAAAACCCACACACGCACGGGGTGAACATGCAAACTCCACACAGAGATGCCCAACGGAGATTCGAACCCTCAACCTCTTGACTGTGAGGCCAATGTGCTACCCACTTGACCACCAAAGTTATGCTGGTCATTATTGCAACTCACATGTTGTATGTATTTACAGTTATGCCCCAGCAGCAGGCATTTCAAAAGTATACTTATTTAGTTGTTATTTAATTGATACAAAAGGAGACGTTAATATTTTTCCCATAAATGAACCATTAGGTCATATTACATTACTATACACAGCAATTCAAGGTCACAGAAAGTCATATATCTTGGACTTTGTTTCCCAAAAAGTGGGAAAATCCCGCAGTGGTGTGTTGGCAGGGGGAACCTTCAGTATAAGTGCAGACCTATCAAGTTTTATGCATTTTTCTTACTCGCATCCATTTTGATGCTTTGCTGCTCTCCAGGTCCACATTTTGTTTAATTTCCCTGGTTTCAGTTTTGAGTTCAGACTGTGAAACTTAGATAATTCTCATGTGTCGAGGCACCAGCGCACACTACACATGCTTGCCCTTTTGAGTAGGCTTCCATCCATCCATTTTCTATGCTGCTTATCCTCATTAGGGTCACAAGTATGCTGGAGCCTTGCCCAGGTGACTTTGGGCGGAAGGCGGGGTACACCCTGGACTGGTCGCCAGTCAATCGCAGGGCAGACAAATAAGGATTCCTACTCACATTCATACCTATGGTATATTTTATAGTTGGCAATTAACTTTAAATGCATGGTTTTTGGAATGTGGGCGGAAACCGGGGTACCCGGAGAAAACCCATGCACGCACGGAGAGAACATGCAAACTCCAAACAGAGATGCCCAATGGAGATTCGAACCCTGATCAGACTGTGAGGCCAACATGCTACCCACTCATCCACTGTGTAGCCTTTTGAGTAGGCTTGTAGTACATTATTGTATTATAACACAACTAGTTTGGCGAGCGTACAGACAACCTCTGCTAATGCCATGTCCTCCGACTTAAGATCTACATTTGCAATAAAAATGACTGTAATGCATTAATTAGTTCCACCTGAAATAAAAATTTTCTTCTAAACTGCACATGATATTGCTTGCTGGCATGGCACCGCATGGTTGCAAATACCAGGCCAGAGGTTCACAACACTGGGGGAACAGACATCTAAATTTCTATAGGAATCTTCTAGTTTTTATTAGTATTTCTTCACATACTGTATACGTATGTCATATATTATAGAGGATACATAACTTTATGATAAATATTGGTGCATCCATGGACAAGTGGTTAAGAATACTAAGTGAAACTCCAGAGGTTTGATTCCCCTGAATGGGGCCTTGCTGGACCCCCGGCAACACCTCTGCACAAACCACCCCTGGATGTGCCATCTGGTCGGCACCCAGTCAGTTTGCGCAACTTTAAATGTTAGTGTTGAGCTGATTTCTTTTTTTTTTTTCATTTGCTGAGTCATTATACTGTTCCGTGTGCACTTGGAATTGCAGAAGGATCATGTGAAGTTATTGTATTGCTTAGTTATGGGAACACTTTGTGTGAACACTTAGCTGCTATGAAGGGCTAAAAAATGTGGTTTGTCCTGTGTTTTCCATTACAACTGGGTTGTCAGTATTTAATAAATTGTTCTCCTGGAGGGAGACATTGATGTATAAAATCAGGTATTTCCAATCAGTCCACTGACTCGCTCGGTCATGGTTCAAACAGTGACTGACCTAAACATTATAATTTCATCTGAGGAGTCATAGTTGAGCTCTCAATCATGGACGTGGGTAAATTTGTTTTTTATCTTGAACAGAAATCAAAGTTGAATGAGCATGAGGTGACTGTGTTCCATCATCAAGCACCAGATCATTGCTGAGGTCAGAGGCAGTCACATTATTTAAGATTTGAACAGGCGGAATGACACACAGCAGTCATTCATGTGCAGGTTTTATTGTTTCCAGAACAGATGCGTACAAGGTTAAGCGTGAGCATTTGATTTTGTTAACAACACACCAAGATAAACATACATCTTTCAACACAGTCTTGCACTGTTTTATATTGTGCCCACACAGCTTATGCTTGTAAATGGACAGAAAGAAATATGTTGCTGTGCTGAACTACCTTACCTGGGTACAAAAAATATGGACGCAGTGAAAAACACCATCATTTTCTTATATATTAAGTTCATAAACGTCATCATACTGGATTTTTGCACAACAATGGTGGAATCACATGTGAAAATCATATATTAAATGCATAAATGTGCAAAAGGAGTTGAGTGCGGCTATGCTGACGATACATAGGAAAGAAGTTTAATAGTTGTTATTTTAGTAATGATAGTGGTGTAGTTTATTTTGGACATGCTTAAAAAAAGTTACATTGAAGTATATAATGTTTACATTTGCACAATTCTACTTGTTTGAAAAGATAAAAAATATTATGACACCATAACACCACCGATCTTGTTTGGGAGGACTAAGATTCAGATCAGAATCCAGAAGCTCTGTCCAAGCAGTGTTCCTCCCCCTCCAAGGACACCATCATAGACACCATTGCACTTGTGCTTGGTACTCTCCATCGGGAGGTGGAAAAGTAAGTCCTGGATAACCTCGACGTTCATCTCCTTTCAGATGTTTGTCCTCCTTTTTCTTTGTTGCCTTCAGACTGCATTCCAAGGCATTATGATGGGCCCACTTCAAGATTGCACCATCTTTACTCTGACAGCAACAATTCTGTTAGCCCACTTTACTTGCGGACACAAAGGAATTTCAAACTGCCTGTACCACCTGCACCCCACAACAACGCCTTTTACCGTACTGTTCCTTTACTCCCCACCGCTTAAGCTCCCCTCCACTTTGGAAACTCCTGACCTCCTCATACAACGTCTTTTTTCACAGAATTGCAATTGACTCCGATAGGGCTGCTCAGCCTGCATTAGTCAGTTTGAAAGCTTTCTGCAAAGTTCTGACAGCATCATCGAGTCTAACTTCTGGTTTTCACCCAGAGTACAACAGTCCAACTGAGACATAGAGTTGGCCATCCTCTGTATGGATGCTGGTCATGACAGGTATGAGATAATGAGATGAGACCTTTGCCCTTTATACAGTTTGTTTCACACTGACAGCAATCTTGCCTATCAGCGGTCTGGTTACAATACCTTCTAGCTTTCTTGACATCTTGTTCTAATTCTTATGTTTTTTTCCTTGCTTTTTTACAGTACAGCACACTGGACACTTATACGGTATCTTGTTAGTTTTTTGTCTTCTTGATTCTGTGTTCCTTACTTGCTCAGGTAAGCAGTATGTTTTTGTTCTGTTTTATGCGCTCTGTACGTGCTCTGTACATTTTTTTCACTATAGACCTGGGACTGGTGACTGACAGGAGGCGTTTGACTAGTTGCGACTGCCTTTTCATTATTAAAAAATAACATAGGACTTTATATCCATGTAATCTACAACACGAATAAACATTGCAAAAATGTTGAACAAACAATTCATCTTAAATGTGAGTCATAACAGTGAAACGTGAAAACAGCTGTGAATAGTGTTGTGGTGTCACAGTTTGGTGAGTTCAACTGAAAAAACTCACACCGTGATAGCAGTTGCCATACCAACACAAAACGTAATATTTTAGCAATATTGTTGTGGTTGCTGCTTCATGGTTGGTTTTTATTTTTATTTTCATGTGCCTGGTTTCTAATTTGTGTTCTCACATAAGGTTCCATGTGATGATGGAAACTGTGCCTGGATGTACTTCATGTGCTCACTCATAGTGGCGTCCTCTATTTCCATTTTGAAAGTTTAATGCCCTTATCTTACATCTTACATAATAAATTAATAAAAATAATGATAATGATTATCAATGAATCTGTAAATAATTGAGTAATAAGTATTTGATGAGTTTTGTGCATGGGGGCATACAAATTAGTTCCCTCTCTTCAGGAAAGTACTCATAACCTTGTTATATTTTCTTTATAAAGTTGTCACTGAAACGGTGTCTTCTACTCAAACCTTTTCACCACAACGGACAAAGGATCAAACGTTTGACAAAGAACCTCCCAGACAAGACTGTATATCTGAACGCAACTGGATTGGGCTCCAATACGATCAGCAATAAACCTGATGGGACAGAGATTACTGTCATACTAATTACACAACGGAAAAAATACAAGCTAACGGTGATCTCCATAGGAAATTTGAGTTCCAAAATCATAATGTGTCCTATATGTCGACATGAGTGTTTTGTCAAATTGTCATTATCGCTAAGCAGTGGGAGATCTCTTTTGGCCTGGCTCTAACTGGCAGGCAAACACCACCACTCTCTTGTTGCTACAATATTACAGTAATCCCTGGTTTATCATGGTTAATTGGTTTCAGAATTCTTAGGTATAAGTAGACTATTTTTGTAGTAGGCACATAGAAAACCTGTTTTTGATCTTCTAATGTTTTGTAACATTATTAGAACCTCTGGACATAAAAATACACCCGACAGTCACCTTTTTTTTGTTTTTTCCTTGTTTTTTTTTTTTTTTTTTTTAATTATGGTTTGTTTTTTTTTATTTTTTTTCTTTTTATTTTTTTTTTTTAATTTTTTTTTTTAAAATTTTTTTTTTTTTTTGTTTTTTTTTTTCTTTTATTTGTTTTATTTTTTTTTTAATTAAATTAATTTAAAAATTTTTTTTTAAAAAAATAAAGATTTTTGAAGTTGCACCTGGGACAAAGAATAATAGACTATGGTTGATACAGTCTCAATCTCAAAATAATGAATAAATCAGTGATGATTATAACAGACTGGGATGGCATTACCCCACACATTTCCCTTTGACACAGAAAAAGCTCATTATGAACATAAATACAAAGCACTTCTTTTTAATGGGTTAATTAAGACAGTATCATTGTCAGCAGATGATACCATGAAAGCACCCATCAGTCTAATTAAAATGCTTAGAGGCTTGTTTTTGCCAGCTAATCACACTACCATTATTGTCTTTCGTAGCTTTGCTGCTTTTCTTCCTTGTAGCGGTATTGTATAATTATTCAATCTCCTTGTGGTTATTACTGTTTTGAGAATACAATATTCTAATTCTGTATACAGGCCTGACGTTGGTATAGTTCCAATCCTCGGATTGTAATTACTGGCTGAAATATTGACAAACTTTGTAAAAGATGATACATTGTGCGGGAATGATTGTTTCCCCAATTCATTTACTGGCTTTTGATTGCTTTTTGTATCAGGCGAACATTAGGAAACATAGTTTGTCCTCCCTCCTTTTTCTTTTTGTATTTATACATCTCCATCAAGCACCTACAACATATACATGTGACACCGCATATACGCCGTGCATGTGTTAGCATGCTAACTGTTGGCGTGTTAGCATTGTTAATATGCTAATGTTAGCATGTTAGCATTTAAAGCATTTTCATAGGTATGAACGTACACAAAGCCTAATCACTATAATGCTCAGTGTTGGCATGCTAATTGTTAGCATTGCTAGCATGCTAACATCAGCATGGCAGCATTTTAGCCATTTTTTTTGCTATTACCTAACATAATAGATTCTTAACGCTGTCATGCTAGGTGTTAGCACATCAGCAGTTAGCATGCTAGCTACAGCATTTCAATCCAGCATCAGTTTGTCAGGGTCTGAGAGTTGGATTTGACAGAGAGTGCAGCATTACAATTCGGCGTCAGCAATGCCAGCATTTACACATTGAAATTTCAAATTTGTAGTCAGTATCTGAAACTTGAAACTTACATTAGCAGTAAATCATGTACCTCGACTTGGAAAATGCTTGATGAGATTCGGCTTGAATATTAATGTAGCCAAGGTATTTGCCCTGCAATTGACTGGCGACCATTCCAGGGTGTATCCCGCCTCCCGCCCAAAGTCAGCTGGGATAGGCTCCAGCATACCCGCGACCCTAATGAGGATAAGCGGTATAGAAAATGGATGGATGGAGGTATTTGTGTGTGCAAACGGTCTTGACTCTCATTGATAATTGTTTCAAGTCTTTACCAAGTGTCAACAAAAATATGCAAATGAATTCTTATTATTGGAACAAATATATTCTTTTAATTTTGCAAAAAACGATTCATTAAAAAAATCACATTCACATAATGGTTATACTGGTTTTAACAAGGATTCCACATGACTGCTACTGTATAAGTGTTTTATGATTTGTGAGGCGGTAAAAGGCTCTAATTACACTTGTAGTATGATACCTTTGTCAAGAGTTTCAAAGACAGATACCACTGGCAGAGCCACTTCTACCTACATGCAGAAAATGCAGGTGCGTAGAGTTTGCGCAAGCCGACGCATTCCAGGCAAAGGATGCACATCGCTGCTGTGATGCATAGAGCACCAAGTCAGCCACAGGCAGAAGAAAAAAAAAAGAGAGACAAGTAATCTGACCCTCCGCTAGTGGCTACAACAATTGCCAGCAAGCAGTAGAATTGTACACAACAACTGTCAGGCACTGGTGCTGTAATGGTGCAGCTGCTGCCTTTAGAGCTTAGCGAATAGCTTTTAATGAGTCAGTTAGGTCCTGGAGATGTTGTTTTCTAAACAAAAGATATTCCAACTGCATGGTAATAAGCACACTTTCAATCTACACATTTATTGTGACTACAGCCTTATATTATACATAAGAACATATGTTCAAAGTTTGGTATTCCTGCAATTCTTGTGTTTGTAGCATATTTCCGACCGGTGCATTGTCCAATGTGTATTTTTCTGTGAAGGGATTGTGAAATACTAAACTATTGCAGCACAAAAAATGCGTGACTGCCACCAAATCTCCCCTCAGGGCCATCACCTCCTGCTGTCACACCTCTCATTATACTGAATACATACATTGCTCATGAAAATACAATGTTCACATCTGTCTTCTTTTTCACAAAACGCTCAGCATCTTTAAATGAATAAAACATTATTCATAGCCACATTGCTGGAAATGATTTACCTCAAACTCTGGGAGGAAAACAAAGTCCCTCCTACTGAGCAATTATACCATCTGGGGTGGGTCTTTGCTTGGAAGCCCCAATGGCTCAATCTATCAGGACACATGTGGAAGACCACCTATGAGCCCAAGCAAACCACAAGGTCTCAAAGGTCGATCACAATCTGTCACATGATGAAGGCTGACAAAGCTCCCTTGAGATCAGTTATATTTGGGCTATCTATTGTTTAAAGATTTTCCCCTTCATGGTACTCAAAATTCTTTGATACTGTTACCTAACTCATCAACTCTTGACTGAGCATTACGAGCAGTATCTTGTCCAAGGACATGGCATGGTCAGGATCAAAGCCACAATTATAAAGTTGGGATAAAATAACTCTGCCACTTGAACAACGTGTCCCCATTTATACATATACAAACATCCCTCATTTATCACCATTAATTGGTTCCAGACCCGACCATGATATTTTTGTGAAGGAGGGTTATAATAAAAATAAATATATTTCATAATTTTAGCATGGCAACAATCTTCTTTTTTTTTGTTACATTAGAGCCCTGTAGACATGAAATAACACCTTTATAGTCACATTTACATTTGTATATTACCCAATATAGTAGTTCAAATAGAAAATAATACATATTAGACATATATAAGATAACCCAGACTCCGTTTGTTCTTTGTTGTCATTGGACAAGTGTACTTCCTGCCACGGCTATTGTCTCATCAATGTAGCATAATGACGGCTTTAAATGGCTTTACATTCGTATTAGCTAATATAAGTAGTAGTAGTAGTAGTAGTAGTAGTACTAGTTTTATTCGGCCATTTCAAATAAAATGTACACCATTAAATACATGTATACGTACATAATAATCCTCTCATGACAGAAAGGGTTTAGGCTGAAGTAACAGATACTTATTACGCCTAACCCTATTTAAACTATAAGAACATCCCAAGATAATACAATGCATCAACAAACATTTGCAATTTTACAAACTAATATACTGTATGTAGATAAACAAATCAGCAGCAAAAAAAGAAAAATAAATAAGTAAATAAACTAAATAAATAAATAGAATAATAGATATAATAAGAGTAAATAAGCCATTTAAGTCGTAAATAATACTCCAACTTGTGTGTGTCACTGTAAAAATGTTCCCCAGGGGACCTTAGTGGTTGGTGGAGTTGGACAGATGGTGAAAAAATGGTGAAAACCAATAACAGTTCTAAACATCCATTACCAGAAGCAATTTATGTAGATTTTGTAGTTATATTTTTGATGTCCTATGTTTATAAGCTTTAGGTCATGACCAAAAAGACAAGTGAAGTGGAAGCTAATATCATGTTCTGGAGTTTTGTGCAGCAATCTCTGATTCACTATTATCGTCCTGTCAGAAAAAGTGTAATGAAAATCTAAAAGACAAAGCAAAAAATGTACACTGACTTCATGCTTTGATGCTGGCTGAACTAACGTCTGCAGCGCTGCACAGGCTGATTCAACAGTGTTGCCATACCACTCATGGAAATGCTGGTTAGAGCTGCAGTACCATGCCCCCCATCGGGCATTCCCAAATTTCTATTTATATCCAGGGGTATAGTTATCACTTTTAAGGTTAAGCAAATATTTAATCATTCATTCATTCATTCATTTTCTAGAAGGCTTATCCTCATATGGCTTGCGGGTATGCTGGAGCCTATCCCAGCTGACTCTGGGCAAGAGGCGGGGTACACCATGGACTGGAATATTAAATCATTTTTTTCCAACATATTCTCAACAGGCTGCATGGTGATTGAGTGGTTAGCATGTTGGCCTCACATTCAGGAGATCTGAGTTTGAATCTACTTTGGGCATCTCTGGTGCGTGCGTGGGTTTTTGCCGAGTACTGCGGTTTCCTCCCACATTCCAAAAACATGCATGTTAGGTTAACTGGCGACTCTAAATTGTCCATAGGTATGAATGTGAGTGTGAATGTTTGTTTGTCTGCCTTGCAATTGACTGGCGACCAGTCCAGGGTGTACCTCGTCTCTTGCCCAAAGTCAGCTGGGATAGGCTCCAGCATATTCCCGCGACCCTAATGAGGATAGAAGATGATGACAGATCTGGGTTCATGTGTGGGTTGACAGGCGTGTTTCAACTCTCATCCTCTGCAGCTTTATTACCAAATCATATCAATGCATCAGTGGTCTGACTTGAATAATATTTTCTGGGTTGTCTGGAGTTGATAAGCAAATATTTAATATATTTCTCTTTGACCTAGTTGTTTCTGAGAGCTCACAGAAGTGTCTCACTCAGATGTGAAGAGTCAAGGGTTTGTGACTATGCATTTTTTTTCATTATCAACCTACACAAGTAGGGGTGCAAAGATTCCTTAAATAATTCCAATACCTCGATTACAAACAATAATCGAGGATTTTTTTCTGCTTCAAGGAATCGTTTATGTCACAGATGAGCTTACATCAATGAGGTCGCGGCAAGATTGAGGTGAGAGAACGTGACAAGGTAGCAAAGGAGAAATAAAACAAAATGTACGAAGATGGTGTCCATGTGGATCTTGCTGCCTCATAGCTGTCCTTGTCAGTGATCAAGTCCTCAGTCAAGGTAATAGTGCCGTTATGTTCATTCATCCTTTTCATTCATTAATTTCATCCATACGCATTTTGAATTTTCCGCATGAAAAACTATATAAAAGAAAGTGTCAACATTTTTGGGTGTATAGAACGGAGTAATTGGATTTACATTATTTTTTATGCCAAAGATTATGTTCTAGTTTCAGTCAAACCTTCTGGAACAGAAAAATGGCGCAAAATAGGGTTCGTTGGGAGAACATGAATTCAAACTGTAACATTCATTCAAAATTGACTCTCCGATTAAAATCAGATTGTTAGTGACATTTTTAAACCCTTTGACCAATCTGGCCACCGGGGCCAGATTTGCATGCCACACCTTCATGACGAGAGTAAGGTCAAAAACCTCAATTAATAAGGTGGCCAGCTGGTAAATCAGGTCAGAGGTGGTTGACTGCAGCGGGGTGCGTGTTTAAAGTGTGTTTTTAAAAAGCTTGATTAGAGTTAATCCCCTCTTGCACTCAGCAAACAAAACTGAAAGAGAGGAAAACATTTACCTCAGGGAAGGTTACAGAAAGACGACTTTATTGAGGACACTTTGTCTTTAAAGTTATATAAAATGCACATAATACTGATCACACTACGTTTTACAGGGCAATACAATCAGTAATATAGTTTGTATCTTTGTCTTTTCATTATTTTCACTTAGGTGTAAGTTGCAAAACCATGTCCTTCACATTTTGCTACTACCACACGTAACATTTCTTTGCCATGCACGTCCTTAAGCCCATTCCCTTCGCACAGGTTTTGAAAGTATTTGAGGTTGCATTATTGTGACAGAAAATCCTTGGCTAGACCCATCCATCCATCCATTTTCTATGCCGCTTATCCTCATTAGGGTCACGGGGATGCTGGAGCCTATCCCAGCAGACTTTGGGCGAGAGGCGGGGTACATCCTGGACTGGTCGCCAGTCAATCGCAGGGCACATATAGACAAACAACCAGTCACACTCACATTCATACCTATGGACAATTTAGAGTCACCAATTAACCTAACATGCATGTTTTTGGAATGTGGGAGGAAACCGGAGTACCCGGAGAAAACCCACACACGCACGGGGAGAACATGCAAACTCCACACAGAGATGCCCAACGGAGATTTGAACCAAGGTTTTTCAAGATCTCCTGACTGTGTGGCCAATGTGCTAACCACTCAGCCACCGTGCGGCCCCCTTGGCTAGACCATAGTAGCCATTCAAATAATTTCATGTTTAGTTTGAATGCAAGTATAGGAGAAGGATAGCAAGGTCTAAACACACTGCTCAATTACTTGTAAATAATACAAGTGTTTTTTGTCTATGTAATGGAAGTTTTATTCAAGGCGGCAGTGGCTCTGGAGGTAGAACAGGTCGTCCAAAAACCGGAGGGATGGTGGGTCGATTCTTGTTCCCTCTACCCCAATCACTGTTGTTGTGTCACTGGGCATGGCACTTCCCTAATTTTGCCTCTAGTGCTGCCGACATTGCTGTATGAATGTTTGGTGGTAGTTGGAGAAGCACGAATTGGCAGCCATGTTTCCGTCAGACTACCCCAGGTGTGTGAATGTATAATGGGTTAACTTCATTGTGAAGCACTTTGGGTGCCTTGAAAAGCACTGTTAAATCGTATCCATTAATATTAAGTACCAGTGTTGACTCATTGTATCATATTTATTGGATTAATAGGGCAAGCACTAAATATTATTCCTGCTACTTTGACATCAGATTGCCAGCTATAAAAATGTAAGCACTGCACCACCACTTGCAAGCATTGCTTACGTTTTAAACTCAATGAAGTGCAATCAATGAGTATTTTTGCACAATCACAAATGCAATGTTTTTTTGATTCAAGAGCAAGATATAAGACGGAAGTATTTTGGTATTGTTATTGATCCAAGCCAATCCCCAAAGCCACACCTTGAAAGTCTTCTCAGACTTAAATTGGCTTTCCTTTTTTAGTAACAAATCTACTTTGTCATTCCTGGCAAGGAAACCCCTAATCACTGCAACATTTCTATACTTATTGGATTGTGGCAATCTGCTCCTCATGTAGTTGCCTGACCAGTTTTTGAGGATTGGAATTATGCTATAGCTGTAAATCCCAGTTCAATGCTATTTGCTGGGGAAAATTCTTTGAGGAAAATTCATATTATGAACAAGTGCAAATCTAAAACATCTACTCACTGTAAAGGAAATTACATGCATCAAGGAGATTTGAAAACTATCAACTGATCATCATTTATCAGTTCAATCTGTTCAATTCCAAACAAAATGAAAATACTAATGTTGTACCAATTTACAAAACTGAATAAACACAACCATTTCACAATCTTTTTACTTTGGCATTTTTCTTTTTTTAATATTGAGAAATAAGTTAACCATTCCAACCATTCCACCTCCTTCATTCTAAATGAACATGGAAATATGTTATTTTTTTATGCGCAAGATGGCCAGTTAGAGTCAGTCTTGTCCTTACACAGTTCTATCTACAGCCTAACAAGCTCAGCATTTTCTTAGCAGAAGTTTGAATCTCTTGAAACCTGTCTTTATCCAGCTGGCAGTAAACGTTGACAAGAGGGAATTGTTGGTACAGATGAGGACGGGAATTTAACCGGTCAAATCTCACAGCATTTCCTTTGTCAAAGGCCAGCTCACCAAGGAGAGTTTCTTCAGAAATAATGAATTAATTCCAACAGTTTCTGTACGGGCTGCTAAATGACCTTTTCCTACTATGCGACACACACCCTGGTCTGATCAGCCAGCGGTGGGCCTGCCTCAGCGGAGGGTGGATTGTGATAAACGGCCAAAACACCACCGACTGACTCTGTTAGTTCTTTGCTAACACAGTTACACTTCAAGTCTGCTTTTTGTGATTGGTCACGGCTGAATCTTCAATGGAGTCAAAGAAAAGCATTTTGATAAAGAAGGTGGGAAGCACTCTTCAATTGAAAGTCTGCATCTTCATCCGTCTTTGTCAACAAGTCATCAGTCAAAGTAAAAGTAACATTAAATGTTCACTTATCCCATTTATTCATCATTTCTTTGCATTTGGAATTTTTTATTCATGCAAACTTATATTTGCTCCATATTTTTCTTCATGGTGTGCAAATGTGACATCCAGACAAAACACTAAAGACGCATCTGCAGAAGTCCAAAACTCATTTTAAACCACCACCACATTGTACCTCATGTAATTTTTCAGACTTCATAAAAATCTGTTGAGCATATCATTAGTAGTTTGACTTTGGCTTTTTAACTCACCTTAGCGAAACAGACTTAATTATTATATTAATAGATGAACTAGTGTGGCGAAGAATGCATGTGACTTGAATTGGAAACAGCTTTTCATAAACTATGCTTTGGAAAAGGTTGCAATAAAATGTGAATTGTTGGAAATGTAATTAAGGGAACAACTGGTGAGGTTTTTAAAAGGTCATAATAATTACAAGAACAACCTAAGGGAAAACGATAGAGGGTCAGGCATACACGCAAATGAACATGCTCGTAGGCTGTCAAAGTTAAGAACCAGTTAAGAACTTTTTCTGCAGCATGAAGTAGTGGCCAATTCTGTGCATTTTTTAAAAAGGTTAAACCTTTGTTTCTAACTCAGCCGTTTACTGAACAGGAAAAAAGTAATAATTGCAAGGACTAGTGGTTGCGTCAAGTCACTCATTTGAAAATATGTTAAATGTAAACACCACTGCCAGCACTAATCATTATCAGATCTCATGTTGTTGCTTACACGTGTAGCGGCTGAGGGGCATCTGCTATCTCATAAGATATAGTAATATAAAAGTGGTAATAGCCAACAATGCCACCTGGGAAATAATCCCAGGAAATGTAAACTAGCAGAACTATTACAGATAAATTGGATGGTTAACAAAGGCACACAGGTAAGTAGCTGACAAAATGGACAGAGATGTGAAGTAAGGTAATAAAATGTTTATTAAAACACAAACTTCAAAATAGAAAAGCTACCGTAAAGTTTACTAGGTAATACTATTTATTAAGTTACTATCTAATATAGGCCTCAGTTAAAAGTAAAAAATACAAATACAAAATACTGGGGCCACCTGTGGTGAGCAAGGAGGTGGCCAGAAGTGCTACCAAATAGTCACCACGATGGTCCGGTACAGCGACCGCATTACTGCTGACGATGCACCGATCCGTCTGTCGACCTCACGCTCTAACCTTCCCTCACTCGGTAACAAGACCCCGAGATACTTGAACTCCTCCACCTGAGGCAAGACCTCACTCCCAAACCGGAGGGTGCAGTCCACCTGTTTCCGACTGAGAACCATGGCCTCGGATTTGGAGGTGCTGAGTTTCATCCCAGAAACTTCACATTTAGCTGCAAACCGCTCCGGTAAACGCTGAAGGTCACAGCCTGATGAGGCCATAAAGACCACATCGTCTGCAAATAGCAGAGACGAGATCCTAAGGTCACCAAGCTGGACTCCCTCAACGCCTTGACTGCGCCTAGAAATTCTGTCCATGAAGATTATGAACAGAATCGGTGACAAAGGGCAGCCTTGGCGGAGGCCAACGTTCACCGGAAACAAGCTCGACTTACTGCTGGCAATGCATACCAGGCTTCGATTGTACAAGGACCGAATGGCACGTAGTAGCGGGCAACAAATCCCGTACTCACGGAGCACCCCCCATAGGACACCACAAGGGACACGGTTGAATGCCTTTTCCAAGTCTACAAAGCACATGTAGACCGGTTGGGCAAACTCCCACATGCCCTCCAGTACCCTTGCAAGTGTGTAGAGCTGGTCCAGTGTTCCGCGACCGGGACGAAAACCACATTGCTACTCCTGTAACCGAGGTTCGACTAACGGTCGTGCCCTTCTCTCCAGCACCCTGGAGTAGACTTTCCCAGGAAGGCTGAGGAGTGTGATCCCCCTATAGTTGGAACACACCCCCCAGTCACCCTTTTTAAAAATGGGGACCACCACCCCGTTCTGCCAGTCCAGAGGTACTGTTACCGACTTCCATGCAATGTTGAAGAGGCGTGTCAACCAAGACAGTCCCCCAACATCCAGAGCCTTGAGGAATTCAGGGCGAAACTCGTCTCCCCCTGGAGCTTTGCCATTGGGGAGTGTTCTAACTACCCCAACTACCTCAGCCACGGTAATAGAACTGTCCATGTTTGTATCCTCAGACTCTGCTTCCTCTACGGAAGGTATGTCAGAGGGATTGAGAAGGGCCTCAAAGTATTCCTTCCACCGATCAACTATATCCTCAGTCGAGGTCAGCAAGCCCCCGTCCGCACTGTAAACAGTGTGAACTGGGGGCTGATTCCCTTTTCTGAGGTGTCGGACGGTTTGCCAGAACCTTTTCAAGGCAGACCGAAAGTCGTGCTCCATAGCCCCACCGAACTCCTCCCACACCCAAGTTTTTGCCTCGAGCACAGTCGAAGCCGCATGCCGCTGGGCCTGCCGGTACCTGGCAACTGCTTCGGGAGTCCCGCAAGCCATCCATGCTAGATAAGACTCCTTATTCAGCCTGACAACAGCCCTAACCCCCGGTGTCTACCATCGGATTCGGGGCTTGCCACCACGACTGGCACCGACCACCTTGCGGCTGAAACTACGACTGGCTGCCTCAGCAATGAAGGCACGGAATACAGCCCATTCGGACTCAATATCCCGGTCCTCCATCGAGATGCAGGCAAAGCTCTGCCAGAGATAAGACTTGAAGACTCGATGAACGGGAGACTCTGCCAGATGTTCCCAGCACACCCTCACTACACGTTTAGGTCTACCAGGTCTGTCCGGCATCCTTCCCCGCCATCTAATCCAACTCATCACCAGGTGGTGGTCAGTTGACAGCTCAGCCCCTCTCTTCACCCGCGTGTCCAGAACATGCGGACACAGGTCTTATGATACGACCACAAAGTCGATCATAGACCTGCGACTTGGGGTGTCCTGGTGCGAAGTGCACTTACGGACATCATTATGTTTGAACATGGTGTTTGTTATGGACAAACTGTGATTCGCACAGAAGTTCAGCAACAACACACCACACGGGTTCAGATCTGGGAGGCCATTCCTCCCAACCACGCCCCTCCAAGTCACACTGTCATGGCCTACATGGGCCATGCTCTCTAGAACCCCTCTGATAGACTCCAAGAAGGCTGGGTACTCTGAACTGCCGTTCAGCGCGTACGCACAAACCACAGTCAGGACCCTTTCCCCAGCCCGAAGGCATAGGGCAATAACCCTCTCGTTCACCGGGAATGACTCCAGCACAGAGGCACCAACCCGGGGGACTATTGATAAGCCCACACCCGCTCGCCGCCTCTCCCCTGCAGCAACTCCAGAAAAGAACAAGGTCCAGCCCCTCTCAAGGAATTTGGTTCCAGAGCCCAAACTGTGGGTTAAGGTGAGTCCGACTATTTCTAGTCAGAATGTCTCCACCTCTTCCACAAGCTTGGGCTCCTTCTCCACCAGAGAAGTGACATTTCGTGTCCCAAGAACCAGATTTGGCCGCCGAAGACCAGGTCGCCCGGACACCCACCTTCGACCACCGCCCAAATCGTATTGCACCGCACCCTTATGCTTGCCCCTGCAGGTGGTGGGTCTGCGGGGGGGGGTCCCGTGTTCTTGCTTTGGGCTAGGCCCGGCCAGGCCCCACAGGTAAAGGCCTGGCCACCAGGGTGAGGCCCCGGTGTCTCACGTCCAGGGGAGGTGCAGTCACTCCTCTTGTTATTCTTCATAGGGGTCTTCTTAATCACTCTTAGTCTGGCCCATCACCTAGAACCTGTTTGCCTTGAGAGACCCTATCGGGGGCATAAAGCCCGCGACAACATAGCTTCTAGGATCACTCGGGCACTCAAACCTCTCCACCACGATAAGGTGGTGATTCACAGAGGTGTTAATACAAATATGGGAAATAGAATAGAAAGATAAATAAATAATATGCACCTGTTCACTTCCAATTTGTAGTGCAATTATATGTAAAAAAACTAATTTTGTAAAAAAGTCCAGTCAGGCGTGTGTGTTTTTTATCTCTCTCCCACTCTGTTGCGTTGAAATTCCGCACGGCGTGGGGGAGGAATGATCTTCTCAATCGGTCAGTGGAGCAGGATAGTGATAGTAATCTGCCATTGAAAGTGCTCTTCTGTTGGGAGATGATGCTGTGCCTTGGATGATGCTGGTTGTCCATGATTGACTGGAGCCTCCTCAGTGTCCTTTGCTCTGCCACAGATGCCGGGCTGTCCAGCTCAGTGCCAATGACAGAGCTTGCCTTCTCAAGGCATGTGGTGTCCTTCTTCTTCCAGTTGCTCCCCAGCACACTACTGCTGGGAGGGCACTAGCTACCACAGTCTGGTAGAAGATATGTAGCAGCTTCTTGCATACGTTAAAGGACGCCAGCCTTCTGAGGAAGTACAGGCGACTCTGTCCTTTCCTACACAGAGCATCCATGTTGGCAGTCCAGTCGAGTTTATCATCCAGATGCACTCCCAGGTATTTGTAGGTGTGAACCCCCTCCACACAGTCACCTTTAATGAGTACCGGTTCTGGATGTGTCCTGTTTCTTATAAAGTCCAGCACCATTTCCCTGGTCTCGGCGTTGTTGAGGTGCAGGCGGTTTGCGTCGCACCAGTTGACGAAGTCCTGGATCACTTTTGTGTACTTATCCTCCTGTCCATTCCTGATACATCCATGATGGGGTGTGTCGGCCGCGTATTTCTGTATATGGCAGAGTTCAGAGTAGTACTGAAAGTCGGACGTGTACAGGGTAAACAGAACAGGAGAGAGCACAGTCCCCTGTGGTGCTCCTGTGATGCTGGTCACAGTGTCGGACCTGCAGTTCCTCAGTCGCACGTACTGAGGTCTGCTGGTCATGTAGTCTGTGATCAATGCCACAAGGTGTGATGCTGCTCCCATCTGTGTCAGTTTTTCCCTGAGGAGCTGAGGCTGGATGGTGTTAAAGGCACTGGAGAAGTCCAAAAATGTAATCCTCACAGCATGTACTAACTGTATGATCATGAACCTTGGCTCATGAAAATTCATAGAAATTATTTAATATGATATTATTTATTACATTGCATTGTATTGTATTAATTAAGAATAAAAAGAGAATATCAGACCTCAGATAACACATGTTTAGTCCTGTTGGCAGTGTCATTTGCTCGCCATTGTGGCCATTACTATTTTTATCATCATTATTATATTCATACAAACTTAAATCCTGATTTCAGGTTTGTGGA
This sequence comes from Oostethus manadensis, assembly GCA_024372805.1. Taxonomy (NCBI): domain Eukaryota; kingdom Metazoa; phylum Chordata; class Actinopteri; order Syngnathiformes; family Syngnathidae; genus Oostethus; species Oostethus manadensis. The sequence goes on along the minus strand of QODF01000169.1, from coordinate 46,956 downwards.
CTGAATTGACCTTGAACAGAGGTGAAAGTGATGACGGTGATAATTTGACCTCGCAATGGACCTCCAAAATCTTGTCTCTTCTAATGCACAGTATAGGACACATACAATACCATCCCAAGTTTAGGGGAGACAAGGGGAGATCATTCCCTCTCCTCGCAGCACATCTTCAAAATCTTGTCTTTAAATGCACAGGATAGGACACTTGGCCAAGAGCGGTCGTGTGGTTAGAATGAATCCCCTCTCTGGCAGCAGGTCCACAAAGGTCTTGGCTTCTTTTAATGCAGGACACGTGCTATCCAAATTAATTATTATTACCACCAACACTAATGACCATTATGTCTTTTAATCACATTTCTCTAGTATGCATAATAAAAATTATATATACTGTATAGTAAATCCAAGAATTCGTCATAATACATGATTGATACGTTGATATATGATGATGATATAATAATGAGTAATGTCACATTAGTATTGATACAATGTACAATGTATAACGCATTAATGACAATGCATATTGTACATGTGTGTTTGTAGGTGTAATATCTTGTTCATGTATTACTGCATATTGTGTTTATAACAGGCTTTAGTGTTACATATAAGGGGTGGGAGTAAATAAGGTTGTCTCCTTCCCACTTTTCGAGCCAATTTTTTTTCCTGTTATATATGTATTTTCATTATGGTCTGTTCTGCGTATTTTGTGTGGCTGGAAATAAACAAACTCCAATCCCCTGTATGACTACGGAGCCTTTTTGTTAATGTTGTTAAAGGTTTTTTTGGTTTTTTGAATTTTCTTTTAGGTCATGCTGCTGAAGGACCCATGACAACTGACTACAACTGAGTCCAAGCATTCTGACACTGGGCAGCACATCTTTTTCCGGTATTCCTCCATAGTCTTGACAGTCTGTGACAAAAGAAGAAAAAGCAGCCTTAGAACATTACAGCGCATCCTCCAAATTTCACAGTAGTGTGTTTCTATGTTTGCTTTATTTTTGTTTCTGTGAACATTGGGCTGCTGTGACATTTCCAAAAAGCTCCTGGTTTGTCAATTTGTATTGGTAGATTTCAGTAGTATAGTAATATATACAAAGACACTGTATCCCTTGGTACACCACAGTCTATTCTCTGGGTCCATCCTTCAGGCTCATCCATAGATTTTGCACATACTGCTACTAGCCACTACCTTTGCATGGTATCTTTCACAACACAGCTTGTTGACAACCATTCGCAGAGGTTATACATGAAGGTCACCACAGTAGTAAAGGCTTTGCTTTAAAACTTGACTTTTACCTAGCAGTACAATTTTAGTTCCGTTCGGTTCATAGATCATGTATGATGTGATACATATGTGATGATAGACTCAAAAGGGCGTACTCAAATGGGCGCGTTTCCTCCAAAGTCCAACAACATAACATCGTTAACATTCCTCCCAATTATAGCTGTGGAACCTAAACAGGTAGTTGAAGTGAGTACCACTCTACCTCACCCACAAGATCAGGTTCCTTCCACACCACAGAGGTGGCTGCAAACAAAAGCCTTGTCTTTAACTGTCACCCAAACCACAACGTAAAAGTTCAGTAGAAGTCTCTGAAAAATAATAACTTTTGATTGCAATGTTTTTCTTATGTCGTTGAACATAAAACTTGCAAATGCCTTTGCAATTTCTTTAATGAGTGATGTTGAGCAATTCAAAGCTCTTAACGGTGATCTTTCTCAAGACATCTGTGAGTAGGTGTAAACCGCACAGATAGAATAAACGATGCTCTTTGTGTTTGCCCACATCTGTTGCCATTAGAACGTTGCAGGGAACAGATTTGTGCAGTGGAGCAGAAGTGACAGATTGAGTTATGTTATCTTCCCTCTCCATAATAAAAAGTTAACATAAATATGGGTTTAATTACATTTTGTTATTGAATTGACTTAAAATGGCCTGATGTCTAATTGTGTCATTTTCAACTTTATTTTGGGGACATTTCCACAATTTAATTTGGTGCAGAGGGTGGAAGGTTGAAATTGCATTGTGAGTTAATTATGTGGATGATTAGTTAATTTTACCTTCTAGCTGGAAATTGTATAGGGTGACCAAAACATACTAAATATTTAGCATGATGTGTGTCTGTTTCTCTTAAAATGAACAGATCATTAAGCTGCGTAACTAAATGTTTACCTTGAAATACACCTGGTTTCCCAGCATATGTCCTGTTTTCACATCCTGTCCTAGCTGTCCTGTTTTTTTCTAGAAAGTGATGAAAATGCCCTGGTTTTCGTTTGGCCACTAAACTGAGCTATATTAGGGCATTCTGCCGAATGTGACATAATTCCTTAGAGGCTGCCGTGTGGGCCGTTTTTTAAATTATTGCCAAAAAGCCACACAAAAAAAAAAGAAAAAGAATAACATACACACGAATTTGTTTTTTCATTGTGTGGGTGATATCCATGCAGGCTGAATAAAAAGCTTTGGTAGCCCAGGTGTGGCCCACAGTCCATCTATTGAGGACCCAGGCCGTACAGTAATCATAAAGAATCAAACATTTTCAAACGGATAAAAGAACTGAAATACAAATACACAGCATGAAATTGTGAATGCAGTATTCTTCACTGGTCACTAGGTTTTAGTTATTTAGTTTAGTTACTTTAATGTGACCTGCACCTGACTTGATCGCCAGAACTATAGGTTTTTATTCCATGTTTGAATGATCTCACAACAGGATTTGCCTCGTGCAGTACAGATGGTTGGGTGTTTGGTGTGACCTTGAATGATGCTGCTGCTGATGATGCCAATGTTGCGTGATGTTGTCATGTTGGTGGCATGATGAGGAGGACTGTTGAATGACAAGCACCATTTTGTGATTTGTTTGTATAAACGCATAGAGAGCAAAATATCTAAAACTGAATTAGTAACTGATGTGATGCGGAGATGATAGGATTTAATAAGCTTTGCTTCTTCACGTACCTGAAAGTTCCACTCTCACGTCCAAAGTCTCCAAAGGCGTGTCATCTTCTGGAAGTCCACCATGCAGTGATATGTTCCCTTCAACAGGTAAGTCCAATTTGTTTATGTTTTGTCTAAATAATAAGGTAATTTTATGGTTTCTTTTTTCATACCTTATATCATATAGCCATTAACAGGGGTGCCCCCCACCCATTTATTAATTACTTTTATTAGCCATTACCCATTTTGTGGGTCCCACGTCAGTCAAGGGACATTGGAAGTGCCTTGACTTTTCCTTTTTATACAGCACCCATGGCCAATCACACTCATTACTAATACAGTAGAAACAACACATCGGCATTGGTTGATATCAGAATCGGAAATTGAGACAATATCGACATATTGGTTATTGGCAAAAAGCCAATTTCGGACATCCTTTGTTGGTACAGTATGTAATGTTTCCTGTGGTGAAAAAATGTTTTTCACCCACTTCTATTATAGAGGAGACTGTGTGTGTTTGTAGACCACCCACTTTTGCAAAACTGAACAATGTGTATAATTTTTCTTTCTGCCAGTGACAGTCCATTATTTCCCCGGTTGAGGCCCCTTTTCAGGGATAGTGGACAGTATCAACCTAGGTCTGATATTTGCTGGATGTATTGTACTTATGTACTTTAATTTGGGTGTCAAAGGCAGAGGATGTTGAACAGTGAGCTCCACCTTCAAATAATCAGCCGGCCCTTTCTTAGCAATAAGTTGCTGATTCAGTTTTGTTTGTCTGATTCCCATTTCTTCTGTTGAGCTCCACTTAGAACTTTATTGTAAAATGTAAGTTCTTGCAATTTATCAAATGGTCTTAAAATTGTGTTGTTAGTTTAGTAGTGTAGCTATTATAACTGGGTTAGTGAGAACACCTCATTTGCCAAAAGAATCCATACACCTCACAGGTGTGTCATTTCAAGATGCTGATTAGACAGCATGGTTATTGCATGTATGCCCTTGGCTGGGCACAATAAAAAGCCACTGCAAAATGTGCACTTCTCCTTCGAATAGAGTTGATCGGGTTGTTGATTGTGGCCTGTTGAATGTTGGTCCACTTCTCTGGATATTGGCAGAAACTGGAACACACTGTCATATACACCGATCCAAAGCATCCCAATCATGCTCAACACATTCCTACAAAATATAGTAATGATTATAAAAAAAAACATTTCTGCTGCTATATCTGCCATGTAACTACACTACGTAATCATTAGATACTTTCGATCCGAACGTTTTTGTGTTAAAAAGTTTAAACATTCCTTTCATGTGTTTATTTATTTTTACAACTTTGTTATATTTTAATTTATTTCCTTGTGATTTATTAAGTTAACTTGTCTCTTAGACAAACCCATTGACATGACTCAATTGAATCACAACATTCAATGCTTAATAGCTTTTCTTTTCAAATGTAGTCCACGTGCTTGAGTGCTATCAAACATCCCCAGCCGCATTATGCTCTTCCCAGCTGTTGGGATGTTACAGCTTTGCAGTAGGATTGTGTTCCTTGCTGCGCCAGTCATAATTCTCTGCCAGCTTTTCCCAATTCCAACCCCCAACAGCCCACAACATGACTCCTCTTCCAAGCACATAACTTACTGCTAGGACCCGTATTGCACCAAAGCCTCGCATTGTATTCATAATGCTCATACACGACATAACATCACATACACCAAGTGAAATGATAGAAGAATAACCTAGATACAACACTGCATGCAGTGCACTATATTCACCCATCCCATTTTCAAATGATACCGATGTAAAAAAACACCCTACAGTCTATGTTTAAATTTGCATTTGAATACTCTGGTCCGACCGATGAAGTTTGTGCACTTTTGGTCGGGATGTATTGTACAACTATCACCGAGGCTAATACTGCTTGGACATTGACACTTGATAGACTGCCCACAATATGGCATTTGACGCATTAGATTTTGTCCATAGTGAACTAAACATCAAATAATGTTGCTGTTTATACATCTTTTGGGGAAAATCATGACATTGCAGTTCAAAAGTATCTCTCTGTGGGTGACGTGAAGTCGTAACTGTCGTCTATTTTATTCACTACAAACCACACATTAGCAATTAAAATGCTCGTAAGAAGAGTCTCTTTGGTGTGTGTGTTTTTTGTGTGTGTTATGACTTGCCACTGGTCCGACTGTGCAAAAGTACATTGCTAGAAGTCATTCCCTGACGCTTTGAGAGTGAGGCAATCGAGCCCAGGGGTTTGACTTGACGGCGAGCGCTCGACTCATATTCTGTAAACACTGTGTCGAACCCATGCAGGTTACATTTTTGTATTGTTTATTAATTGTTTATTTTAGGTAAAAATATAGTCTCAAACAATAATCAAAAATGTCAAAAAAGTAACTTGATATAAATATTTTCCGGTTAGATTGTAACTTAAATAAGTATTTTCATAATAAACTTTTCATCATTTTTATGTATTTTCCTGATATCTATTATGAACTAACATTATGTACATTATGGATAAACAGGAGTGCATTTTGGCGAGCAAACTTGCATTTTGTATGTTTTCTTCACAGAGCAAAACTAGATTTTATGTTAAGTGGAGCGAAACATCTTTTGGATCTACTTCAACGGATGAGTGACATGGGCCACGTGGTTCAGTCGTGAGGTGAACATTGACAGGTACCATCTAAAATTAGCACTGGTGCAGTCTTGTGTAGGCCTATCAAAAGGTTTTACCAGAACCATCTAACTGAACAGACAAACCTACAGCGAGTGTGGGTGCCACAGCTCTTCGTGTTTTGATATCATTAAGAGTATTTGAGGAAGACAAGTGTATTTGATATACAAATCAATGGGACTTTAAGTCTGATGTCAAGTATCCCCGATTTCTTTGGTCTTAAGTGCCGGTTGCAACAAGAATTTGCATCACAATAGCCTCACTCATGAGGCTTAAACAAAAAGACTCATTAGAATTCCAGTGGTAAGAGCCAATTTAGAGAGTGATCATGTGGGGAGATGTCGTTTAAAATCGACACTTCATGCCGAATTCATAAGCCTTTGTAAAACAGTTGAGTGAGTGTGGTGAAATTGAATATAATCTGGAACGGTATTATATCACAATAGGAGGAGTTTGGATTTTTCACTTGTATGGCAGACATACGAACTTTATGACCATATTTCACATCATATAATAAAGAATACAAATATATTGCACATACCGTATCGGATATTGTGGACAGCATCATTCTCAAAATCAGATTACATGTCATGTGAGTTTCTAACTCAAACATTTTTTTAAAAGGTCAGTCACAACTTACATAGCAAAAGGAAACTCAGTAGTATATCTCTTTTTGCACAGCAGAGCAAGAAAAGCTTTTATTTACAGGCGAGATACGGAGCTTGATCTGACTTGGCATTAAAAAGCATTTAAACCAGGATTTTTTCCAGTGTACGGAGGAGGACATCCACACCAACAACTTCTCATCATCTTTGACTGTTTGTGATTGCTGTTCTGCTAACTAAAAAAATGTGCCTTGCAGGATACTGTAGTATTATGTAAACAACTTAGCCTGACATTTGGTGTTGGGTATGTGATCCACGATGGCTGAATAAACAAGCAATGCTGGGAGTAGAAAATCTTCAGTGTGTTACAGACAATATTATACAATTGCGACATTTTGGTGAAAAGTTTTCAAGAAAACCCAATCATTCAAACAACAGACTGTTTACTATATATATACTAAGAAGGACAATCAAGGAAACAAGCTGCAAGTGTGTAGCTGGGTGGGTGCAGCAAAATAATTGGATGAGTTTATCTGCAGCTAAACAGGTAGTTGATGAAAGTTTGGCATGGTCGCAATGTTTGGAGTGTGGTTAGGGCCTACAACAGGGGTCTCAAACTCAAGCCCTGGAGGGCCCTGCAGGTTTTCTTTCCAGCCGGTTACTAAAACAGGTGGTTTAATTGGTGCGCTCCTTCCCTCAAATTAAAGGAGGTTTTGATCATTAAAATCACCTGCTGTAGTGACCGGCTGGAAAGAAAACCTGCAGGGTCTTGGGCCTCCATGGCAAGAGTTTGAGACCCCTGGTCTAGAAGATGCAGTAGGATTCAAGACAGGATAAATGTATTCGCTTTAATTCGCAAGTAGAGTATAATCTTTGTCAGTTTGTCATCCATTACTCCAAAAAAAACGAGAAACAAGCTCACCCTTATAATAAATTACGAATTGTTGATGTGTGTGATGTGGGAATTGATTAGTGTGTGACAAGACCTAAGACCTAACCAATTACAAATGTTTATTATGGTTTATGGGTTTATGATTGGGGTCTTTTTACCAGTAAATAGCTAAATCGTGTCAAAGATTAATCAGTCAAGAAGCTTCAAACATTTTTAGTGAACTGGGTTATTATGCAATCCCGTGACTGTTCATTTTTCACAGGTTTTAAAATCTGTATTAAAAAGATTAACAAAATTGTTTCCATGGTATCTACCAACAATAATTAGTGTGTAAGGTGGTCGTTGGGAACGATCTCAGTTAATTTATCTAAAGTACAGTAATTACATAAACATGGGGTTGGTTCCCAATGTGTATACTTTTCATGTCATCTGTACACATAACTAAATCAGTCCTCTTTCCACTTCATGGCAGGCTTGAGCCTTGGTGATTCTTTTGTTCCTGAACATCCTCACCAATGTCCTTTCGTCTGACATGACAGAATGGGTCTTCTTTCAGACCTTTCCAAAATGGCGACACATCCAAATAACTTGGACTTGATGATCTTGGAATCTGCAGTTGTTTAGAAATGACTCCATCAGAGAATGCATCACGAATGCAAATAATTTGAGTTTTGAGTGACCAAGTGGCCAACCAAGAGCAATCCAGTAGCGGTTGTTGTAATGGTCTAAAAAGAAATTGACAGATACTGTGGCTCATTTTTAGCATAGCCAAAAGATAAGAAAGAAATACAGAGTGATAATATTGACTAACATATTTGTGAGTTGTATGATCATCTTGGAATCTGCAGGTGTTTACAATTGTCTCAAAAGGATTTTCCTAAATCTACCAGTGATGGGAGAGCCAAGCAAAGCCAAAAGAACCGGTTCTCTAAAAAGAGCCAGTTTTTTCGGATCCCAAGTGGCTCCTCAGATTTTGTTGTTGTCTTAAATTAATTCATTACCTAATGTGCATTGTGTAAAATATATTACTAATGTAAAAATACCAGGTATGAAATGCATTATTATTTAAATTGATTGATTTAAATCCCCAATGGACAGTTATAAAAAATATATATTTTATATTATATATAAATTACATAAATTACCAAGACTCCTCACCTGAGCCACCACCTTATCGTGGTGGTGAAGTTTGCGTGTCCCAATGATCCTAGGAGCTAAGTTGTCGGGGGCTGTCATGCCCCTGGTAGGGTCACCCATGACAAACAGGTCCTGTGGGAGGCACCAGACAGAGAGTGGCTCAAAAGACCCCGATGATGATTAAAAACATTGGACTTTGTTTTCCCTCGCCTGGACGCGGGTCACCGGGGTCCCCCTCTGGAGCCAGGCCTGGAGGTGGGACACGATGGCAAGCGTCTGGTGGCCGGGCCTGCACCCATGGGGCCCGGTTGGGCACAGCCCGAAAAGGTAACGTGGGTCCCCCCTCCCATGAGCTCACCACTCATAGGAGGGGCCAAAGGGGTCGGGTGCTACAGAAGCTAGTTTTTGGTATGTGGAATGTCACCTTTCTGGCGGGGAAAGAGCCTTATCTGGTGCGTGAGGTGGAGAAATTCCTGCTAGATAGAGTAGGACTCACCTCAACGCACAGCAAGGGCTAAAGGTCCTTTCGAGAGGGGCTGTACTTCATTCCACTCTGGTGTTGAGAGGCGACGCGCAGGGGTGGCAATTCCTGTTGGCTCCCGGCTCCAAGCCTGCACGTTGGAGTTTAACCCAGTAAGCGAGAGGGTAGTTTCCCTACGCCTTCAGGTGGGGGGACGTGTCCTAACTGTTGTTTGTGCTTATTGTTGTTGTTGTTTGATCTTAACCCGAGCGGTGTTTTGTTATTGTACTTCTGTGCTTGTCACGGCTTGTCTATAACAAACACCATGTTCAAGCATAAGGGTGTCCACATGTGCACTTGGCACCAGGACACTCTGGGCCGGAGTTCGATGATTAACTTTGTGGTTGTGTCATCAGACTTGCGGCCACATGTTTTGGACACTCAGGTGAAGAGAGGGGCGTAGCTGTCAACTGATCACCACCTGGTGGTTAGTTGGTTCCGGTGGTGGGGGAGGTTGCTGGTCAGACCTGGCAGACTCAAACGCATTGTGAGGGTCTGCTGGGAATGTCTGGCAGAGTCCCCTGTCAGAAGGAGTTTCAATTCCCACCTGCGGGAGAGCTTTGACCAAGTTCCGAAGGAGGCAGCGGACATTGAGTCCGAGTGGGCGATGTTTCGTGCCTCCATTGTCGATGCGGCTGATCGGAGCTGTGGCTGTAAGGTGGTCGGTGCCTGTCGTGGCGGTAATCCCAGAACCCGTTGGTGGACATCAGCGGTAAAGGATGCCGTCAAACTGAAGAAAGAGTCCTATCAGGCCGTTTTGGCCCATGGGACTCTGGAGGCAGCTGACAAGGACCGGCAGGCCAAGCGGTCTGCTGGCTCTGGCAGTCACTGAGGCAAAAACTCGAACATGGGAGGAGTTCAGAGAGGCCATGCAAAACGACTTCCGTGTGAGTGTGCATGGGGTTGGGCGGGTGTGGGTTTGTGTGCGCCAGTGCTGGTGTGTGTCAGTGTGGGTTTCTGTGTGTGTTGGGTGCAGGGGATTCAACAGTGGTGTGGGCACTGGGGGCAGCGGTGTGGGGTTTGGTGTGTGATTGTGCCTGGAGGGTTGCTGCCTCTCCGAGTGGTGGGGTGTGTTGCCCGGGTTCCTCTCGGATACGGGGTGGGGTTGGCTGTGGTGGTGTTCGGGGGTGCGGGCCGCCGGGATCTCCTACAGTGGCGTGCCTGTTTGCTTTGAGTACATCTGGGAGAGGCTGCTCCCGGACTGCGGTCACTGGGTGTTCGGGGCCTATGAATGGCCTCGCCTCATGCCAGCCCCTGCCCCACGGTGGGTCCCGGAAAACAGGGGTGCCTACTGCTTTTTGACTCATCCTACGGGAGGGAATTTTTTTTTTTCCTCCCAGTCCTACTATCTGTCGGGCCCTCGCCCCCCCCCCCTCTCTCCAAATAAACACATAGGGTCTTTGGGAGTGCGCGCGCTCCATGGGGGTAAGACAGGGGGGGGGGGGTCACAAACATGACCTCCTTCTGTGGTGCCCTGGGGGCCGCAAACTCCCCAGTTTTAATTACACTTATTCACTATTCACTCACAGACACCTCACATTCATGTTTGGGGTGGCGGGACTCGTGTCACATGGTGGGCAGAACTACTTAGTCGTGCTTAATCGGCAATGTGGTTCTGCCCATGTGTCACGCAGTGTCACGTACTTTCGGCTCTGAATTTTAACTGCCTACACACACACATCTCACACCTCATAACACTCTTAGTTGGGTGGGAGGCGGGGATTGGAGGGTCCTATTACACCCCTGTTTTCTTGGACGCTCCCTGTGGCGGGGGGGCGGTAGGTGCTGCTCGCTGCATCGGGGGGGGTGGCAAATCCAGGTGCATATGTGAAAATGTAAGTGTGTGGGTGTATGTGTGTTGGCATGTGTGAGTGGGGGAACAGGGTTTGGTGTGGGTACTGGGGCTGGGGTGTGAGAGCACTGGGGGTAGGGTGGATGGGGTTGTTTTGGGGGGGGAAATTAATGGGCCCTCTAAGGGGCGCCTGCCTCTGGCGTCGGGGTAGGTGATGGCCCGCGGCAGCTGTGTCTGGGGTGGCCTGGGGCTACTAGGGTGTTGAATGTGGCCCCTGCTTTGGGGGGTGGGTGGCTTCTGGGCCCGGGGGCGGATGCCCTGCTTGTCCGTAGCTGGCCGGCCCCCGGCTGGTGTTCCGGCGGTTGGGGTCCGTGCCCCACTGTGGCCCTTGCTTGACTGCCGAGTGGCGTCCGGCTGGGTCTCCCTTGTACCTCTTCGGAGTGGACTCGCATTTGCCTTTTAAGGGGGCGGGGTCGGGCCGTCCGCCGTGTGGGAAGCCTGTTGCGGGGCCATGCTCCGGCGTCTTCCTAGTAGGACCCTCGCTTTTAGAGGGAGTGTGGTTTGGGATGCATGGCTGTGTTCACCACGAACATCTCCTCATTCTCTGTTTCACTCTGATGCAGTTATCCTGTCACTGCAGAGTAATGTAGATTTAATGTAGATTTGTTGCACGTGTCATCTGGATGGTCATTGGTAAAGAGGTTCTGTTTTCTCGTTGTTCTTCTTTTATGTTTATTCTTATTAGTATATATGTATGTATGTGTATACATATATATGCACACTGTATGTGTGTGTATGTATGTATTTACCGCATGGGTATGTGTATGTGCCCAGTATGTGTATGTATATGTGTACAAATATGTATGCATATATATATGTGTATGTATACAGTATATGTGTGTGTGTATGTGTATGTATTTGTGTATATATAAATATATATGTGTGTGTATATATATTTATATATATATTATTATTTATTTTATGGGTTTTTTTTATTTATTTTCCTGTATTTTTGCTTTGTGATTGTTCTGGTTGTTGCTGCAATCGTGATTATCATGGTTGTTTATAATATGGTTGAAATATGTCTGTGAGGTTCTTCTGCACCCTTTCTTATAGCCTCCCACCCCACCTCCCACCCGTCCCTTTTCAGGTCAGGTCCAGCATCAAAATGTGGTTCAACAAAATTCATAATAAACGCAGTCAAATGTCAAGGGAGACCCATTTGGATTATTAAGTCTCCTTTGGCAAAGCAATTTTCCTCAGCACTTAAAGACAGCTTGACTCCCATCCAACTGTTATGATGCTGGACAAGCCAAATAAATAAAAAAAAGACAACGACTTCCGGATGGCTTCAAAGAGATTTTGGTCCACCATCCGCCGTCTCAGGAGGGGGAAGCAGTGCACAGTCAACACCGTGTATGGTGGGGACGGTATGCTGCTGACCTCGACTCGAGATGTTGTGGACCGGAGGGGGGAATACTTTGAAGACGTCCTCAATCCCACCGACACATCTTCCAACATGGAAGCAATGCTTGGGGACTCTGAGGCGGGGTCCCCTATCTCTGAGGCTGAGGTTACCAAGGTGGTGAAAAAGCTCCTTGGTGGCATGGCCCCGGGGGTGAATGAGATCCACCCGGAGTTCTGTAAGGCCCTGGATGCTGTGGGCGTGTCTTGGTTGACACGACCCTGCAGCATCACCTGGGCATCGGAGTCTGTGCCCCTGGACTGGCAGACCGGAGGGTGTGTTCTAACTATCGTGGGATCACACTCCTTATCCTTCCCGGTAAGGTCTATTCAGGGGTTCTGGAGAGGAGGATCAGCCGCATAGTCGAATCTCGGATTCAGGAGGAGCATTGTGGTTTTTGTCATGGTCGTGGAACTGTGGACAAGCTCTATACTCACGCCAGGGTCCTTGAAGGTGCATGGTAGTTTGCCCAATCAGTCTACGTGTGTTTTGTGGACTTGGAGAAGGCATTCGACCGTGTTCCTCGGGGAACACTGTGGGGAGTGCTCCGGAAATATGGGGTATCGGACACCTAATCCAGGCGGTTCTTTCCCTGTATGACCGGAGTTTGGTTTGCATTGCCGGCAATAAGTCGGACCCGTTTCCAGTGAGAGTTGGACTCCACCAGGGCTGCCCTTTGTCGCCGATTTAGTTTATTACTTTCATGGACAGAATTTCTAGGTGCAGCCAGGGCGTTGAGGGGTTTCAGTTAGCTGGCCACAGGATTCGATCTCTGCTTTTTGCAGATGACGTGGTCCTGCTGGCTTCATCGAGGCGTGATCTTCAACTCTCACTGGATCGGTTCGCAGCTGAGTGTGAAGCGGCTGGGATGAGAATCAGCACCTCCAAGTCTGAGTCCATGGTTCTGGCCCGGGAAAGGATGGAGTGCCATCTCCGGGTCGGGGATGAGGTCCTGCCTCAAGTGGAGGAGTTTAAGTACCTCGGGGTCTTGTTCGCGAGTGATGGAAGGATGGAACGCGAGATGGACAGGCGGATTGGTGCGGCGTCTGCAGTGATGCGGACTCTGCAGTTCGCCCCCCTTCAAAGCTCTCAATTTACCATTTCATCTATGTTCCTACCCTTACCCACGGTCATGAGCTTTGGGTAGTGACCGAAAGAACAAGAGCGCGGGTACAAGCAGCCGAAATGAGTTTTCTCCGCAGGGTGGCTGGGCTCTCCCTTAGAGATAGGGTGAGAAGCACTGTCATCCGGGAGAGACTAGGCGCAAAACTGCTGCTCCTCCGCATTGAGAGGAGCCAGATGAGGTGGCTCGGGCATCTGGTTAGGATGCCTCCCGGACGCCTCCCTGGGGAGGTGTTCAGGGCACATCCAACGGTAGGAGGCCTCGGGGAAGACCCAGGTCACGCTGGAGAGACTATGTCTTTCAGCTGACCTGGAAACGCTTCGGCATCTGCCGGGAAGAGCTGAACGGAGTGACCGAGGAGAGGGACGTCTGGGCTTCCCTAATTAGGCTGCTGCCCCCGCGACCCGACCTCGTATAAACGAAAGAAAATGAATGAATGAAAAATTACCAAGACTCATCTTAGCTGACAAGGTCAAATCTCTGCATTCAAATTTCTATCACAACATCAACAATACATCACACGACAGAACATAAATTAAAAATTGCAAAACAAAAAGAAAAAGTTACATTCAGGTAACCGTTGTGACTTTACTGAAAACTGGATGTTTTTCCTACCCTTTCTAGCACGTGGGTCTTCTTCCCTGTTGTGCTTTGTGTGCGGTGTGTGTTTAACCCTACCCCTGGCCCCTGCTCAGTGTGAGGACAGAAACGCCGCCACACATCTTGATCAACTTCCCTGGTTTCCAAAGTTCTGAGAATCGGTCAATCCATTTAATTCTGTCAACCTAATTGGTTTATGATGCTAAAGAGTTTTGCTAACTAATTTTATAAAAATGTATTAAGAACAGACAATGCAACAAACAAACATGTTACTGTAGCATTTCACAAAATAAACATTAAAGTGACCTGTATCAATATGACCTAAAATTTGTGGGGAGGACATGCAAACTCCACACAGAAAGGTCGTAATTAGAACACGAGGGTCATTGGGTTAATCCCCTTTAAAATGTTCAGGGCTTCTCAATAATTTAGTCTGATATACTTATTTTGAGGTAATTGACACTTGAATCTCTTATTGCTGTGCTTCAGAAAATACAAGAACAGTTTTATAGAGCTGAAACCTGCATTTCTGCATCTTTTCCGGCACACTTCAAAGATCTTAAGACAATTAACTGTCAGCGTTTTCCACAGTGGTGAGGAAATAACCTCTCTACTTTCTAAATGATGCAATTTAGCGTCAAAATTCTATAGTCCAGTGTATGTTGTAAAGTGCTTTTGACATTTTGAGGTGTTCCATGATAACTGCTATATTCATTAATGTATTTCATTTCTTCCGCTTATTCGGGTCCGGGTCACGGGGACAGCAGTTTCAGTAGGGAAGTCCAGACTTCCCGGTCTCTGGCGACATCTTCCAGCTCTACCAGGAGGACACCAAGGCGTTCCCAGGCCAGCTGTGAGACATAGTCCCTCCAGCGTGTCCTAGGTTTTCCTCGGGGCATTCTCCCAACTGGGCATGCACGGAGCACCTCACCAAGGAGATGCTCAGGAGGCATCCGGACTAGATGCCTGAGCAACCTCAACTGGCTCCTCTCGGTGTGAAGGAGCAGCGGCTCTACTCTGAACTCCTCTTGGATGGCCAAGCTCCTCACCCTATCTCTTAGGGTGAGTCCAGCCACCCTGCGGAGGAAACTTATTTCCATCGCTTGCATCTGTGATCTCGTTCTTTCGGTCATGACCCATAACTCATGACCATAGGTGAGGGTGGGAACATAGATCGATCGGTAAACAGAGAGCTTTGCCTTCCGGCTCAGCTCTCTCTTCACCACGATGCCCCGGTACAGTGACCACATTACTGCTGACGCCGCACCGATCTGTCTGTCAATCTCACGCTCCAACCTTCCCTCACTTGTGAACAAGACCCTGAGATACTTGAACTCTTCCACCTGAGGCAAGACCTCACTCCCAACCCGGAGGGTACAGTCCACCCGTTTCCGAATGAGAACCATGGCTTTGGATTTGGAGGTGCTGAGTCTCATCCAAGAAGCTTCACGCTCAGCTGCAAACTGCTCCGGTGAACATTGAAGGTGCCAGCCTGATGAGGCCACAAGGACCACATCGTCTGCAAATAGCAGAGATGAGATCCTAAGGTCACCACGCTGGACGCCCTCAACACCTTGACTGCGCCTAGAAATTCTGTCCATGAAGGTTAAGAACAGAATCTGTGACAAAGGGGAGCCTTGACGAAGGCCAACAATCACCGGAAACAAGGATGACTGCTGGCAATGCGAACCAGGCTCCTGCTTCGATTGTACAAGGACCGAATGGCACGTAGTAGCGGGGCACCAATCCCATACCCCCGAAGCACCCCCCACAGTACACTACGAGGGACACGGTCGAATGCCTTTTCCAAGTCTACAAAGCACATGTAGACAGGTTGGGCAAACTCCCACATACCCTCGAGTACCCTTGCAAGGGTGTAGAGCTGGTCCAGTGTTCCGCGACCGGGACGAAAACAACATTGCAGCTCCAGTAACCGAGGTTTGACTAACGGTCGTACCCTTCTCTCCAGCACCCTGGAATAGACTTTTCCGGGGAGGCTGAGAAGTGTGATTCATGTGTGATTCAACTCCTCAAATTTAGAACTTTATTTTAGAGTATTCAGCAATAATGAATAACTTGGGATGATGTCTAAATTACCCACTATAAAAATTTGAAAACAACATATGGCCTCTTTGCCAGAGAATCCAAACTGTGAGTCAGGCCGTGTGTGGTGTAGCGATTGGATGGTTGGGACAAGCTGGATATGAGCCAAGGAAGGCCCGGTAGGTGAGGGAGCTGCAGGGCTGTTACGAAAGGCGGGCCTCAACTAATTGACTGATGTAGAACAAATGTATACTAAGCTGCAAAAGCTGGAGGTGTTCACATCGGGGACATGGCAAGCAGAAACGTTATTATTATAAACACTATTACATTGAAAAGTAGCATTGTTTTATTTTTATTTTATTTACCCGAGGAACACACCAACCTGTGCAAAAAATTTAAAATGGAACACTTAATGTCTAAAATCTAGTCCACAAACTTTATTTCCTTTTTGTTCCATTGCTTGGGCATATCGTCTATCATGTTAATTTGGGTCATCCCAACCAGGATCAATAGCTGTTTTAATCATGGTCTAAAAATACATTGCTCATTTTTAGCACAGCCGGTTTGTGATAATGTTGAGTGATTTCATCGACATTCTTAATATGTGTTGTGAGTTGCACTTTTTCAAAAGGATGGGAGGGTTTGATTGACAGGTTGACCCAGCAGGGGGCTGTCCTTCGGCTTGGATTGTTAATGTCTTCAAGCAATTTAGTCTTTTGCTTTTCAGTCAAGTGTGTAAATGAAGCAAAAGTAGATAAAGGCAGCACATCTGAAAATAGCTTCCAAAATATTGTTAACCATAATCGCGTCACCATGATTGTGCTTCAAATGTTTAAAAACCAAAATTTCCATTATTTAAATTAACACTTCACATTATCATAAGATACATTTAAACCTATATGTCGGATGAGAAGACAGTCAAGCATTATATTTCATTTAAGAAAAACACAACCCCGCTGCAGGAATATTTCGCTTGAAATAGCATTTGACCTTTCAGTGTCTGCACAAAGGCAGCTACGGTCAAAGTTAGTGATGCAAGGTCACAAAAGACAAGACAACCGCGATTGTTCTGCTTTTGGTTTTTTATGCTCCAGTAGAGGCTGTGGAATCCTGCCACAGCTCACATCCATCTTTCTCACCTCATCATCCTCCGTGCTTCCTTTAGTCTGCTGTTGCCCAAAGGATAGCCTACTTCCTCTGGCTCTGATCTTCACTCATTTTTTTAATGCAATTTTGAAACCATCTTTGCAGAAAATGCTTTCTGCATCGTATATATTATCTAAATTGTAAATATTTAAAACACTAAAAGGAATACATCTACCTTATAAAGTACATAGCCACTACTAAAGTTCAGAAAGTCAGGCGCTTAGTTACAACTCATTGTTGTACTGTAGTTCTAACTGACTAATGAAATCTGCATTCTAACTAAACCTAAGACCATCCCACAGCCATGTACTTAATATGTTGTATGCACCAATGGTGCAGCAATAGCGTAAGAAATGAAGCGACAGCAGCATTGAGTGACTGCATTGAGCCGCATGCAGGCCCATTGTATGAGGAATATTAAGATGGGATGCACTGGTATGTGATTGTAGCCACTCGTTCCTGCTGTGCAGCAGTGAGTGCCTGCATTGCTCGACAAGCAGAATCATAATAATACATTTGAAGAATAAAATGGGCTGCACTCCGCATGCTGGCCCATAGTAAAAGAAAATCAAATATCAGATAAATATGAGATGTATGAAGTAATATTGATACAAAAGATCAAGAACAACTCATCAGGTTTTTGGTGAAGGTAGACATATTAGTTTAGCAGATTAACTGACATGACTTATCGACACTACACATTGTTACCCACAACCGATTCCGCAGACTGTATCAGTTTGACAATTGAAGCATGGTATTAGCTTTTCAGCCATTTCAGGTAAGGCAGGTATTCTCACTTATTTTATAAATGTGCCTCCCGATTTGAAATACAATTGAGAAACTGATAATATATATTTATTTATTGGTACTGTCCAGACTGAACTCAAAGCAGAAACAAGAAACAAAATGGAGCGCTGTGAAGCATACAAGAGTATTCAAGAGTCATATTGCAGGTTGAGTACGACAAATTCATACATGTTGCCAGGTCTGCACTAACACTAACTGCACTAACAATATTTTTTATACTTGGCAAAGTTGAAGTGTGCCTAAGATGTCCAAGTCGCAGTGTGCGGCAGAATAGTCGAACAGTCTCCAGGGCAAATTACTACATGCTGAAATAGCTTTTATTCTGTTGGCTCACAATGAGCTGCTGCAAACCCATTACGTGTCTATAGTGCATCAAAAATCTGTCCATTCTCCCGTACGAAATCATGCAATCTTCAGAAGGGAAACATACAAAGGGGAACTCTTTTGTTGCTCTGTCCATGTTAAGATTGAGGGGGTCTCTGGGTTGCTTAAGTGTGCTCCAATGGCCAGTCCACCCTTGCATGGATACCCCACTGTTTTTAACAACAACTTGTACCCAAAAAAAAGCCAACACCAAAAAAAAAGTCATGCACTCTAATATTTCGTTCGACCGCCTTTAGCTTTGATTACGGCACACATTCGCTGTAGCAATGTTTGGATAAGGTTCTGCAATGTCACAAGATTTATTTTTATCCAGTGTTGCATTCATTTTTCACCAAGATCTGGCACTGATGATGGTAAAGTCGGACTCCTATGCAAAACCTTCTCAAGCACATCCCGAAGATTCTCAATGGGGTTAAGGTCTGGACTCCATGTGTGAAAATGATGTCTCAAAAAAAAAAAAAAACTTCCTGCTGAACGGACGTTCACGGCAAGAGCTCCTGAGAGCTCAAGAGCAGTGTTAGTGTTAGTACATGTTAGTGATGTTAAGTAGTTTTTAAACAACATGATGTCATATTTCAGCCACATATGATGTATGGCTTCTCTTCCTCCAGGAAAATGTGCTTTCCCAATGTGGAACAATATTGATTAGGATTAAATAGTTTCAATTATTTGCATTTCACCACACCACAGTAGAACCCCTGCAACAACAATCATCTAAATTGAATTCACAGTACATTGTCTCCCAGGTCTTTGAAGAATCCTGCTATTGGTTCGTCACACTCAGTCATGGTCATGTCAGGAGGTCACTTGCTGTGTTCTTTTAAAATGTCAAAATTCCTACGAAGCTTTGATTATTTTAATTTACAAGGAGTAACCCTATATATATATTTATATATATACATATATATATATATATTGATTGTCAGCTATCCCTATGCCATTGTCCTTCCTAGAAGTTGTGAACACCATAGAAATGTGTGATGTGCACTGCAGAGAATCAAGTCACATGAAATCTGTGTGTTTGTGGGAAAGTCAATTCCTAACCTCCTCCATCAGTTGTGCATTCATGTCACCAGGCAGCAGCTTCCTTTAATATGCATGTAACTGATTGGCATCTTGCTTCACCAAAGTGTGGACATTGTTTCTACAGCTTTAACTCGATCTAAATCAAAATCATGCCAATTGTGAGTCTACACATTAAATCATGTGCCAGCAAATTTGATGTTTGAAACTAAATTGCTCTTCATCTAAACAAAGAGCAAAATGGTAAATGGTGGATTTTAGACCACTTTGCCTGATTTGCCAATGGAGTTAACATAATTTCCATTCAACTTCAGAGAGGTTATGAATTCATCGCTTTTAATGGGAGTGTGTTGCATCAGAGTTGAAAAGAAAAAAAATAACCTTGTCATATTCTTTATACTAAATCTTCTTTTAGCATCTTCTAACAGAGAAGTAGATCACATCCTACAAAGCTATCAGCAAGAAGTTTGATTTAAGCCAAGACTCTGAACAAAAGATAAAAAAGGACAGTGAGTGTGTGTGTGTGTTACTGTCAAAGTCATCCTTGGCATCAGATGAGTCAGAGTAGGCATGATCCTGTCACACACTACCTCCTTGCCTCAGTCCACCATGCTTCCTGAGAAAGTCCTCCATTGACTTTTTGGTCCAAAATCTCCTTTTGTTGCCCATGCCAGTGATATTGCTCTTCCAGTCTCTCTTCTGGAGGACCTTCTTCCTGGTGGCCGTTGGTAGCCACGGTATAGATTCTGGTGCATGGCTTGTCCTTGCATTTAAAAAGCGATCCCTACATACATTTCTGAGTAGGCCAGATTCCACTTTGGTAGCTTGTGAAGTGATTGTCATCACCATGAAAACCATGTCAGCAAACATCCTCTTAAGTGGTCGGGGGAGGTGGGACAACTTTACTTACACAAGCAGGGCTGTTATGGGCTCCCCGCAAGCCCTCCTTATACTGCTGCCCCCCTTATGGTGCTCACCTTGTTGTCAGTCACAGGATACTTGCTAAGCATCCATCAAGACACAAGTGACAATGCATGTCTGGAAATGGACCATTTGCAGTGAGACACAGTTCATGTGACGAATCGTCTTCAGGTCTTGGTGAAAATAGAATCAGAGACTTGGCTGACAACATTGAACTCATCATGCAGGTTGTTGAATCAGGATGTTGTAGTTGTTGCCAGAGCAAGGGAGGAGGGGTGCGATCAAGGTCATGGTCCACTCTGACACACTGAGGCTCTATAGGATGAGGTGGAAAAAACTTATTCTGAGAAGGCTTGTCTCTTCTTTTCACCTCATTGTATATTGTAGAGCTGTCCTATGTAACTAAAATCATTGCAAGCAGCACTCTCAATGTTTTTAGCTTTTTCTTTTCTTTCTTTTTTAATTTTCTTATCATTTTATGCTTTAAAAATACTTGAATGTTCTTTGATGTAATGACATTTCCCCCAAGCCAACATGTTTTAATTGTAAAGAGAAATGCCTTGTGATGTTCTTCTTATATCATCATAATTTTTCAAAAAACAAAATCAGAAACAAAAATAACTTCACTTTTTTTTATTTGTTGTATTTTGTTGAACTTATTTTCCCTTGATAATATATATATATATATTAAATTCAAAATTTATTTCTCAAAATTGCCCATACAGGCTTTGTCCAAAAATTGTTCACCAGATTTCCCATATTTCATTTTCATGCATGTAACAATTGGGCTTGTGACATCTACAATATCTTCAAATTTAAGCTTATTTCCCATATTTACATATGTCACTCTCTTGTGCACAATAACTCTAAGACGTGGTCATCACCCCGAATCTGAATTGTCCCTCAGGCACAATTTTTGGAAAAGCTCGATGTTATAGAACTCACTCTTTATTACAGAGATCTTGTTCTCATTAGTGTATACCCAGTATACAATGGTGTGTGACTCAGTCCCTGTTGTTATAGAGATCTTGTCCGCACAATGCACAACTCACTCTTTGTTATTACTGAGATCTTGTTTGCATAAAAGTATACCTATTATACTTAGGTACGTAATTCACTCATCCATACCAAGACGTGACAATACTTATGGGAAAAAGTACAACATTTATATAGTTAACTAATGCCCGAATGTAGTATTATTTCAGGGTCCTCACCGTTAAAGACGTAGTTCCACTCTAATAAGAGATTCCAGTGGTGATGGTGTTGGTCCTGTATGGTCAGCCCTCAAAATCTCTGAATGTCACGGAGGGAGAGGCTGAAAAAGAAAAAAGAAAAATTCTAGAATGATCAGTTCTTCCGCTCATCCGCTTCGCGGGGGCAGCAGTTTCAGTAGGGAAGTCCAGACTTACCGGTCTCCGGCGACCTCTTCCAGCTCCACTGGGAGGACACTAAGGTGTTCCCAGGCCAGCTGTGAGACATAGTCCCTCCAGCGCGTCGAAGGTCCTCCCCGGGGCCTTCCCCCTGCTGGGCATGCCCAAAACACTTTACCAACCCCAACAGGTTCCTCTCGATTTGAAGGAGCAGCGGCTCTACTCTGCTACTCTCTACTCTACTCTCAGGCATCTCTGCTCCTCACCCTATGTCTTAGGGTGAGTCCAGCCACCCTCTGGAGGAAACTCATTTCCGCCGCTTGTATCCGCGATTTCATTCTTTCGGTCATGACCCATACCCTCGACCCTTCCTGACTACACTGTAAAAAGTAATTCATGTA
This sequence comes from Oostethus manadensis, assembly GCA_024372805.1. Classification (NCBI taxonomy): domain Eukaryota; kingdom Metazoa; phylum Chordata; class Actinopteri; order Syngnathiformes; family Syngnathidae; genus Oostethus; species Oostethus manadensis. The sequence continues at coordinate 25,106 of QODF01000169.1, read as the reverse complement.
ATAAGATATTGTTTTACCAAAGTTATACCTGTAAACTATAGAATTTCCCATCACACTCCACTTTTGCTACTGGAGTTTTTTAAAACTTTCTGCAATCTATTGATCACAATTGTGATCGTACATCCAGAAGAGAGTGCCAAAACTTACTCGAACGGGTAAGAGGCACATTTCACTATAATAGAAATTAAAAAACAGTGCTGACAGAAGCTACAAGGCAAGCTATCTGCCTAGCTGCCAAACGGGGGTTAAGAACAAACAAGCCGAAGGACATCCTACTTTGGCGTCTGACACAAACAGAGGAGAGAGATGACACAATTGGCTTCAAATTGGACTGGCGTGGAGTACAGAATTGTTGAAAAAACTAAATTGAAGTGTGATCCGGCACAATGTGGAATTATATTTTAGTGTGTATATTGCATTTTATCTTTGCTTGTATTGGGGTGATTTTATTTGCTTATATTTGTTTCTGTGTGTATATATTTTATTCTTGCAGGATTTTAAGTTAACCATTGCCGGCACCCTAAACACCTGACCTTTCCCCACCAATGACAACTTAATGGGCTTGCAATCAGCGCATCTTTGGGGTTGCAGGAAATTTGGTGGGAGAATATAAAAACAGGCGGACAGCATAACCAAAGAGAACCCTCACACGGCGGAGAGAGAACTATCGCAAGGCAGAAGAGCAGGCCGAGAGGGCGGCAGGACGAGTGGACGGCAGGAGAAGCAGCAGGACAAGACGAGGTGTGCACGGATGACCCAAGGACGCGACACAGCCAGAGGGAGCACCACAGAGCAGAATCATAGCAGGGGCAGGGGAAACTCTGCCTCCGATGTGAGTATTGTTAAGTAGTGGTGCTCAAATTACATCGCTAGCCTTTGGCAGTTGGTGCGGTGTTGTGCGCTCAGCGCTGGCTGGTGTCATGTGTTGTGGGTCCAGGAATGCGGGTCGTGAGCAGTACGGCGCGGGTGCCGCTCACTGTTTGGACGGCAGAGAGATAAAAGGCCGGCGCAAGAGGATGAAGACGAGAAAAGCGGCTGGACCCGGTCGAAAAGGGAAGGGCACCACAATGCGATAGACAAGCAGCGGTGGAGTGGGAAACTTCGCCCGCGTTGTGCACCGGACTGCCTAGCCAAGAGGATCAGTCAGGGACTTACACTGCTGCCTTTTATATTTTTTAGTCATTTTAATATTTTATTTTTTAATCGCTGGTACCATTTTAATTTTTGTAATAAAATATTGTAACTTATCTTTTTATTGGTTTTTAACAGTTGCTCTCGTTTATCCTTTTAAATCAGTCTGATTTAAGTAAACCAATTACTATTTATTTATCTCCAAATTCCAACACTTATCATAATAGGCTAACCTCTACACGGCGTTGCTTAGCAACAGCCAAACATGAATCCATGCATCCATCTTTTTTCTATACCGCTTATCCTCATTAGGGTCGCGTGTATGCTGCAGCCACAATGCCAAATTAGAAAGAAAGACAAAGAACGAGGCAGGAGATCAAGCAGCTCGGCTCAAAGTCCCCCGGAAATGTTACTCAAGAGAATGCCTTCACCAGAAGAGATGCCAAATGAAGAAACACCAAGGAGGAGGGATGCTGCGATGGGCACGACTGCGCCGGCACCGCCGCCGCGGCCAGCAGGGGAGTCGTAGGAGCCAGCTGTCCTCACATGCTAATTCACTAATGGAGAGAATGACGAGGAAATTGGCGGCAATAAAGGAATGTATGGAAAAGAAATCCCATGAAAACACACAGAGAATGGTGGAAATTGTGAACACAATGTGAAAAGAAATCCATGAAGATTTTGGATTTAAAAAAATGGAGATTCTGAATGCAATGCGAAAGGAAATCCAAGAAAAAATTAGAGGACAAATGGACAAATTACCTGATATCATAAAATAGGAGATTCAACACCTGAGAAGTAAAGAAGTAAAAAATCTGAGCACAGAGAACAAGGCATTACAAGATAGTAGTGCTGCCTTAGGCACTGCTCTCCAAGAAGTCAAAGAAAACATAGAAGAAAAACACTAAATCATCGAACAACTGAAGACCACACTTGATGACATGGATCAGAACAAACGAAGAACGTGTGATCGTGAGGGCCTCAGGATCAAACCCAAGTCATACCCCAGGGCAGTGTGTGAATAAACATTGAATAAAGAGGAATTAGATAAGGAAGACGTCGCTTCCACTGGGCAACAAGTTGCTAATTGTTTACATTCCAAGGAAGTGGAAGTAGACATCAACACCATCGACACCTGCACTGTATGGCAGGAACAGCACCACACCCGTCATCATCGTTAAATTCACCAACAGGAAATTCAAAGCCGCACTGCTGAAGCAGGGAAGGAAGCTGGTAGGAACAAGTGTCTACATGAATGAACATCTGACAAAACGTAACGCTGAAATTGCCAAGAAAGCACGCAACCTGAGGAAGCAGGGAAAGATCCAAGGCACTTGGAGCAACAACTGCAAAATTTTCAATAAGTTAAATGGAGGACCAGAAGTGAGAGTGCTTGCTGTCAAAGACATTAAGGACTTGGAAAAATACTAAAGACCACATCAAAACAACATGGAAAAGGAAAACAACTCAAAAACAAGAAGGACATAGAGGGAAGTATTAGATTCAATATTATTTGGAAATGCCATTAGCAACACACAAGGAACTGATCAACCAGATGCACTAGAACTAAAACCCACCAAACTACATTTAACGACACTCATAACACTCTACAGCTCGCTGGACAAGAAGATCTTCAACTGGACACCTTTAGTCTTACAGACCACAAACATCTGGATCTTGTAGTAGTAGTAGTTTTATTTGGCCATTTTGAATAAAATGTACACCATTAAATACATGTATACATACATAATAATCCTCACATGACCGAAAGGGTTTAGGCTGAAGTAACAGATACAAGTAACAGAGTGAACAAAGCTGATTCTGATTCTGATTCTGAAATACTGAATACATCAAAGGTCATATTACTTTATTCCTTAGGGAGTAAATCTTCTGTCTGTTGACTGTCAATGCTATGTTTGTTATTATTATCTTATACCTATACTAGGTTCTTTTCATCCTAGTGAGAAAATTGTCTGTACTACAACAATGTTTTGTTATAATTGTTTTTATACCACTCAGCACTATTATTATTTATTATAATTATCATTCATCAAGACTGCAATATAAGTTATTTGCGATAAGGACATTGACTACTATTCAACAAACTGTCACATTACCATACTTATGCATTTAAACTAACTAACTGCAGGAAGTCTACAAATGTATTGAAATAGGGGAAAACCTACATGGTAGGATTAAATAAGTTTTGCTTCTTCCTACTCCTTTTGGACATGTTGAACTGTCAAGTGTATCAAGTGATTTATTCCAATGTAATTTACATGCATGTTCTAATAAAATAAACAATTTCCATTACAATTACCATGCTCCCTGAAACACTCTTTCACAATTTGAGGCTGATAAATCCTGGCATTGTCATCTTGGAATATGCCCGTGCCATCAGGGAAGACAAAAATCCATTGATGGAATAACTTGCTCATTCGGTATACTCCGGTAGTCAGGACCTGACCAACTGAAGCAACCTCCTATCTATTTGCTTAGTTAAATCCAGGTGGCGACTTTTTTTTGGCCAAGCAGTGTATAATTTGTATATAATTAATATTACCTTGTTTTACACTTAACACTGCTCTTGTGTGCTCTCGTACTTTTGCTGCTGTAAACCTGATGTTTTCCCTTGTGGGACTAATAACGGCATATCTTACCTTATCTTAACATTATTAGTGAATATACAGTATAATGATATCTTGAAACAAAAAAAAATCTATGGGACATGTGTCAAATGAATCTAAATCTCTGATAACAGGTGATCTCTGTTGTGTTGCACAATCCTCCACAAACTAAAATGTGTGAAGCAAATATATTTGCACACGGGTTTGTTTTCACCGTTGACTTTTTACAGTCTGTGTAATGTCTTTGATGTAAGTGTGTGACATAATTATTCAGTCAGTCCATATGTATCCTTTCTTTTCATCTTGCATTACTACCTACCTGCAGTCTCAAACTTTCCTGTTCCTTAGCATTGTGTCCAACCAGTGCCTGACACCTTGCCATGCTGTCATATGTAAAGTCTTTCTCACTTTAATTTCATTTGTCCTTCATCCAAGCATTGCAAGTTATTGCGCCATCTCCATTTCGCTCTTGTGATTGTGACTGATCTTTCTTGGTTGAAAGGGTTTAATAGCAACCAAAGACTCTAGGGCTTGTTTTAAATGATCTAAATAGTGTGATCTACAAAGCACACGTGAGTACAGGGTGTAATTAGATTAATGAGGCATGCACTGGGCCAAAGTGATGCTGTGACCAAATGAGTACAAGGTGTCTTTTTCAATAATTGTTTCCCATTCCTCCAAGAAATGCATTGCCAAATGTACACATTGCTATTTATATAATAGTTTTATTTCCAAGTACATAATGAATTGGTTGCATTATTTTTTACATTAGTTAAAAAAAATAGCGCTTGTGATGTCTGTAAATGTTTTATTTGTGCAAACTATTTTCTACAAACCATCACTACTAGATTTTTCCTCTGTCACTTCTAGCAGCTTATTGTACTGCTTTGCAGAGCAGAGGGGGCTATTAACTATGAAACTCTCACCTCTAGAGGAAAGCTATGAAGTAAATAAAGCAGCAGGATGGATTGATTTTTTTATTTGTAGGTCAATGATGCATAGATGCATGGCAGGTGCAATTGCACAGCATTAAAGGAAATGGGTGCATTCTCCTGTGGGGATGGGTTTGTTCTATTTCAGGTTTGTTCGAAGTATGGTCTCAAACATGCACCATCAAAGTGCCTAGAGATAACATTTGCCTTGTACTGGTTTCATATCAACAAAAGTAAAAATGAAATTTAAATTTCTTTGTGTGACGCTTTGCCTTCGTTCTGTCTGGGGATCCAATAGAGGGTGAGCTGTAATATAATATATGTATGTATGTGTATATATATATATATATATAAACAATTATACAAGAAGCATGTTTCTCTTTCTTTGCCGGCTAAATTAATAGTACAACCACCTTCATACAAAACACAGTATTATCATTTTGGATACACTGTTCAGCATTTTAGGCCTTCAATCCCAATCGGATTTTTTACCCTCAGATGCGATCAGATTCCAAATCTCCACGCTATACTAGATTGTGCGACTCACCCCTTTATTGTGTCGGAGAGGTTTGAGTGCCTGAGTTAGAGTTATCCTAGGAGCTGTGATGTCCGTGGCTATATGTTCCTGGTAAGGGTCTCTCAGGGCAAATAGATCATAGGTGATGGCCCAGACAAAGATGTATTCAGAAGATCCTATCAAAAAATCAAAAGCCTGAAGGCAAAGCTTTCAATTTAACTGTCGTTCCTACCCTCACCTACGGTCATGAGCTTTGGGGAGTGACAGAACGGAAATCGCGGATGCAGGCAGCAGAAATGAGTTTGCTCACTAGGGTGGCTGGAGTCCCCCTAAGAGGGTGAGAATCTCAGGCATCCAGGAGGAGCTCAGAGTAGAGCTATTGCTCCTTCACATCGAGAGGATCCAGTCGAGGTGGCTCGGGCATCTAGTCCGGATACCTTCTTTTTAGCGCACTCTGTGGGGCAGCCACCGGCCAGCTATCTGTGGCTTTTGTTAGAATCCTAGCAAACATATCCATCCACCTTTAACTTTTCAACCCCCTGCATGTTACCTGTTGAACTATGCATGTTATTACCATTAATCTAATGGTATCATAATGGCTTGTACTAATAATATGCTTATATATTATTGGTAACAGAAAATTATTCCATTTCACCCCAAGAATCTCTTACAACTACTCTACAGGTCATTTATAATAAACAAGTGTGGGTCCAGAGGAGAGAAATCCGAGATATGGAGCTCAGTGAAAGTAGCTAATCTGAATTAGAAGAGCAACGGTAACAGATATTTTTTTAAGTGCCTAAAGCTCTACAAATGACTGGCCTCTGGCCAGGCAACAGTAATTATATTGGCTCCCTGAGACGAAGCTGCCTTGAAAGCCAGAGTAAAAGGGCTGTCAGACGAGAAAGTAGAAGGACAATTACACACACAAACCTACACCTGAGCCTTTCCGAAGCATAATAAACTCAGAGTGGTTTGGTGCACAAGCACTTAAAATCACACATATCTAATTCAATATTGTACATCAGATAGAATAACGTATGATATTGAACTTTCATTCTGAACTATGAATGCTGGAACATGTCCACATAGTAGTGTTTTCTTACCTGATGGGTCGCTCCTTTTTGTGGTCGAAGATTATATTGAAAGCCAGCTTCATGGTCTGACAGACGTACAGTGGGGGAAATAATTACAGTGGAACCTGGGTTAGCGTACGCCTGGGCTGACATCTTTTTTGGTTTACTTTGAAAAAGTACACTAAAATTTGGCCTTTGTTTGTGTACATCAGTGGTCCCCAAACTACGGCTCCTGCGTCCATTATCCACTGCCAGGCGATATTTGCTTCTTATAGTCTTCATTTTTGTGGTTAGGAAAGCCCAAGTTATCTTTCCCCTAACATAGGGAAACTCAATGGACGTCTTGTGTAACGTGCATTGTTGCATTGATTTTTGTTGTCACTGTTTGTTATTGTAAGTTGCATTTGTTAAATAAGTTCTTTAAAAAAAAGCTTGTTTACATGTTTACATTTAGGCAGCCCTGCCCGGGGTACGGCCTGGACTGGTCGGTATTTTATAATCCATCCATCCATCCATTTTCCACCGCTTATCCGGGTCCGGGTCGCGGGGGCAGCAGCTTCAGTAGGGAAGTCCAGACTTCCCGGTCCCCTGCGACCTCTTCCAGCTCCATCGGGAGTTACACCAAGGCGTTCCCAGGCCAGCTGTGAGACATAGTCCCTCCAGCGTGTGCTAGGTCTTCCCCGGGGCCTTCTCCTGGCTAGGCATGCCCGAAACACCTCACCAGGGAGGCGCCCGGGAGGCATCCGGACTAGATGCCCGAGCCACCTCAACTGGCTCCTCTCGATGTGAAGGAGCAGCGGCTCTACTCTGAGCTCCTCCTGGATGACCGAGCTCCTCACCCTATCTCTTAGGGTGAGTCCAGCCACCCTACGAAGGAAACTCATTTCCGCCGCTTGTATCCGCGATCTCATTCTTTCGGTCATGACTCATTCTTTCGGTCATGACGGTATTTATAATATAATATAATATGTTATTAAAATGCATGTTTGGTACCTGTAGCTGTTTATTGAGGATTTGAATAAATTAGTCTAAACAGTAAACATTTGTTATCATGTATTTTCTTTACATTAGTAATCCATTTTACACAATACACTTTACACATTTCCTGAGCCATACAGACCAGTTAGGTGCCCACAAAACACAAATTAGTGAGCTTAGTGGGATAGCGATCACTGTTGGCATCAAAATGTGAAAATGGAATCAATGCAAGATAACAGTCAAATGCTCTGGCTTTGGCGCTCAGAGAACGCACCTTGTGGATTCTGGGAAAGATGAAGGATCAGCCAAGGTTTACAAGGGAGGAGTCCTCTATCTCAAGGGAACTGGTACTTCAGTCACCAACTAAATCATAGGTAACAAAGTGCTTGTATGGACTGAGATGTTGCAGAACCACCTACCTAAAAAGTCACATGGACAGATTACTCTGAAGTTTTCCAGTGAACACCTGAATTATTCAGAGAAGGCTTGGGAAGATAGGATGATCTAAATTAAAGTCTGAATGCAAAGAATGAATCCATTGAATGAGTCCAATCCAGTCCAATTCGAGGTCATAGCTGTTCCTAATTGGTATCAACGAGTTTGTGGTGATTGCCAGTTCTGTCCATTTCTGTCCTGAAACAAAATGACACTCTAATTTGTCTTTTTTGTAAGTTTTAGCAGCTACCACTGATGCTCACTCCTGCTGCTGCCGCCAGGTTTCTCTCACAGCAGACGTTGTGCTGTCAGCGTACTGTAACTTGGTCTTTACTTAAATACTTAACAAAGAGGCCATTTTGTCCTGTTTACATGGGGAATTTAGTGTAGAAACTGTTCAAGGCATAGCTGGAGCTTTTAGGGCCCTTGTCGTTTACCACTCTAAAAATCCCTCATGGTGATTCAATGAGCTGAAGTGGTTAGGCAAAGAGAAGAAGGGTAGGGCTATGCTGGGAGTAAGAGCAGGGATGGGTGGTCAGACCGCCCATGTGTGGTAGTGTCTTAGATTTGCAGCCAGCCTTAATGGTAGAGTACACCTTGCCCAAAGTGTTACCTCCACTTGTTGCTTACCTGACGTGCTGGTGGAATTTAAGGAGTTGCGTAACCACTCTTTGCTACTCTGATGAGATGGCTTAGGTGTTCCAAGCCACTCTCAGGCGTTTCCAAAGGTGTTTCAGGACCATTGGACAGTACTTGGCACTTGTTTTCCGGACAAGTTCTGCTACCTAGAGGAACTTAGGGAGAGCAGGAAGGAATGGGGTTCTGGGTGAGGAACATTCCCTGGTTATCACAGCAGTGTTGTTGGAGCACTGTATTGCTCCCTGATGTGACTTTTAGGCTTAGGTTGTGTATTCTCCAGCTTCCAGCTTCTCTTGTCCTCCCGGAGTTGCCTCACATGCCCCAAGAGTTTTTGAAAAAGTTGGTCCTTTCCTTCTGCTTCCACCGTCTGTTTTGAATGCGCTCTGCCCTCCGCAGGTTGGCAAGGTTGCCCTTCACCTCCTCTCACAGTGGCTTCAGGCCCTCCTTCTCCTCTCAACTCTCCCTCCTTCACTGTTTTTGGAAACAATTGCTGAGTCTCTCTCTCCTTCCTCCCCTTGAGATTAGATTTCAAAGTTAAACTAATTAATGAACATTCATGCTGGACCTTATTCAGGACAAGTCATCTGGAGCCTATCCCACCAAAAAGGGGGAGCGGCAGTTTGGGAACCACTGGTTTAGGGATTGGGATAGGAAATGCATCATTCCATTAAAATACCTCATTAAATGTACTTATGACAGCATAAGTGAGCTCTTCTTTTAATCAAGTACTACATTTCATTGTTCTCATTGCAACATGAAAATGGAACATAAATTGAATTATCCTTGACTTTGTTGTTGCATATTAATTATGCTTTGAAGTGGGAAGTAATGGATCTGAGTTGAGTGAAGGGCACTCGGTGAATGCATAAAAATGTTTGGACTACTTGCCTTTGCACACGCACACAAAATTTTGTGCTAAACATATGATTAAATATGCATATTATTTTTATGATTTAAAAAACAATTTGCTGAAGATGTACAGCAATCAAACTCGTACACTACACGTACATTAACTGTACCAAGGCGTACCTGTCTTTTCGTCTAACTTAACATATATTTTAAAAATGCATATTTAAGCGAGTTGAATGTATTTTGTGTCCAAATTAAGCATTTTCATGCAGGAAAATGGCGAAATGAAGTAAAATACAACAGGCTCTCACGCATTTAAAAATGTTGATGATATGTAGTATTCGACACACTAAGTGTCAGTAACGTTACTGTAATGGTTGGTGAGACACGCAAGCACCACAACAATACTCAGTTATGGCAGCTTTGAAATATCTCAAAACAGGCCCAGTAATCCCTGCTGTAGCGGGCTGTAGCACACAGAAAGCTAAAACTCAACTCTGAACCACTGACGTCACTTCCTGTCCGACACCCACTCAGCTCCCCAAGCACCAAAACCCATTTACAGAACACATGAGCACAAGCCTGATTTTTGTATACTTTGTTTCATTACTGTATGTTTACTGTATGGGGTAATATGTAACACATTTTCATATATATATATAATATTTTCTATAAATAAGGAAACCTTATTTACTTATCACAAGGGGGTATAGAACCAATTAACCGCGATAAACAAGGGATCACTGTAATTGACTTGACCTGTGTCACAATGTCAAGTCATACTATTAATAACCTTGCTATGCGTAGAATATTCTCGATTAAAATGAGTGATAAAAGTGGTATGATATAAAATGGCAGTAGTGACTCACACAGCTGTTGTTGTGAATGTAGGTGCAAATGTGATTGACTGCACCACCTATCACTACTTTGCACTCTACTTTGTTCTTGTATGGATGTTTGTGCCATGCACATATGTACAGCTTTCCAAATGGTATTGTTGCCTGCATTATTTAATTGGGGTCTTAGCTATGAATTTATTTAGAGTAAAAACAGCAGTCATGACCGAAAGAACGAGATCGCGGATACAAGCGGCAGAAATGAGTTTCCACCGTAGAGTGGCTGGCCTCACCCTAAGAGATAGGGTGAGGAGCTCAGCCATCCGGGAGGAGCTCAGAGTAGAGCTATTGCTCCTTCACATCGAGAGGATCCAGTTGAGGTGGCACGGGCATCTCATCCGGATGCCTCCCGGGCGCCTCCCTGGTGAGGTGTTTCGGGCATGCCCAACTGGGAGAAGGCCCTGGGGAAGACCCAGGACACGCTGGAGGGACTATGTCTCACAGCTGGCCTGGGAACGCCTTGGTGTCCTCCCTGTGGAGCTGGAAGAGGTTGCTGGAGACCGGTAAGTCTGGACTTCCCTACTGAGACTGCTGCCCCCGCGATCGGACCCGGATAAGTGGAAAAAAATGGAATGGAAAAACAGCAGTGCTCCTGTTATTAGGAGAATCTGACTAGCATTTTGCAGTATGGTCCTTAAATTAAACAGCAGAGCGCACCTGTCGTATAGAGCAGGGTGTTGAAAGTGAAGTCCAGGGCACAATTTGTGGCCTGCAGCATATTGTAAAAACAATATTGGTACAATAATAAAAATAGTAAACTATCCATCCATCCATTTTCTATGCTACTTGTCTGCTTTAAGGTCACGGTTATGCTGGAGCTTATCCCAGCTGACTTCGAGTGAAAGGTGGGGTACACACTGGACTGGTCGCAAACAAACAAACATTCACACTCATATTTATACCTATAGACGATTTAGAGTCGCCATTTAATGTAAAATGCATGCTTTTGGAATGTGGGAGAAAACCGGAGTACCCAGGGAAAACCCACACACCCACAGGGAGAACATGCAAACTCCACACAGAGATGCCCAACGGAGATTGGAACATAGTAAACTATATACAATATATAATAATATTCAAATATAAGAAAAACACAGCAACATAGAAAAATCAGCATTAGTTTTACAAGCAAAAATATTAGGAGAAAAAATTAGTAATCAAACAAGAAAATCTAAACTTTACAAGAACAACATTGCAATATTATGAGGAAAAATTATGTCATCTTAGTACCTAAATTTGGAAGATTAAATATTTTAAAATTTGTAATATTATGAGAAACAAAATTTGTATTTTTTGAAAAAGTTGCTTACAGAAAAAGTTATAATGTTATGTTATGTTATGAGAATAAGTTGAAAAATATTATAGGAATTAAATTATAATTACCAGAAGAAAATGTACAAATTCTTGTACAAGAACTCCACCAACTAGTAGATGACCCTACCAGGATTAGGAAAGATGGACACAGCTCCAAATTGGATATCTTTCTCACCACTATGGACACTATGTTATTGCTGTCAGCGCTCCTCTTGGTTCATCTGACCACTGTGTTGTATCGTCAGTGGCTAACTACAGACTTCCAACATTGAGCAAAGTACAAAGTACAAAGTACAATCAGACTGGCATAAACTGGGTTCAAATCAGTCTGATACTGAGTGGACCCCTGTCTCAAAAGGGCCAAGTGCCAATGCAGCATGGTCCTGTATAAAGAACAACATTAGCGATCCCATAGACTTCTTCATTCCTTAAAAAAACAACTAACCATTGGTACTCTGATAAACACTGGTTCATGATGAGTGCCATGTAGCAATTCAAAGAAAACGAAAGGCCTATAAAAGGTGGCAGTAGGATCATTCAAAGAATTCTTGGCTCTTGTACATGAAATCAACATCCAAATGCCAACGAACCATATGATGTGCATAAAGTCAAATATGCACACAACAAGCAGTGGTGGGAACTTGTTAAATCTACCGACAGTAATAAATTCTAGCTTCACACTTAGAGTATGACCCCCAACTGTTTGCAGATGATTAAACCCTTTATGTTACCATTAAAAACCTAAATCTAGAAGACATGTCTGCATAAAGTCTGCAGCAAGACTTGGAAGCCGTTGAGGAATGGGTTTGTGACTGGTCGATTACTTTCAGGGCCAGCAAAACCGTGGAGATGATCATCAGCAGGAAACGAGAGTAGAATCACCCTCCCTTCCACCTCATGAAAATGGAGCTGATACCAACAAAAAGCTTTACTCTGCTTGGGGTCATAATTGCCAATACACCAACATGGACACCTTGCATCAAAGGATTTATTAAGAAAACTGCTAGGAGATTATACATCTGGGGAGGTATTAAAAACCTCCCCCCTCTCCAAGCACGAATCACCATCTACAAGGCATACATACGACCACTTATGGAGCATGCTTCTGCTATCTGGAGTGGAGTAGGCACTACAGCCCTCACACAATTAGACGGGCTGCCCTCTGATTACTAAAAATCGAGGGTCCACTCAGAGACGGAATTCTCCCACATAGGAGGAAAGTTGCATCCCTTTGCACTTTTTAATGCCACTTCTTCATGAGACAACTCAATGAAATAGCTCAACAAATGCACATATGAATTGATCTTCTGCGAGTAGTCACCCCTACGTAGTCAATCTCAAGTCCAACACCTAGTGTCATCCTTCTGCCTACATCCTAAAAACAGCCACGTTCTGGAACTTCCTCCCACCAATTATGTTTGTAGAAACTCCTAACATAAACAGCTTCAAATCAGCAGTTATAGGTCTGGGTGCAGAAAGTCTGCTTCGCTCAGAGAGTCTGTGAAATCCCTAACAGAGGAAATGAGCCGGCTAAAGAATAAAAAAATCAAGGAGACGGTTTTGGATCTTCAGGCAGGCAGCATGAGGGACAACCCGGTGTTCGCGGAATACCAGAAGAAGAGAAGGAAGACCTGAAAGAAACGGTAAAAAACTTCTTCAAAATTTATCTGAAGCTACCGGACGAAACAGTGGACAACATCGCCTTCCACCATGTACACCGCTTAGGAGGGAGAAGAGCCGACGCTCACCGGCCCCGGGCGATTGTGGAAAAGTTCGCCAACTGTTTACTGTCTGTTGCTATGTCACACTTGCAAAAAGATGAAATATGTTTCTGTATTTTTACTATTTTTTATCTCTCTTTCCTTTGCATCCTCATTTTCTTTTTTCACTCCCTTCTCTCACGTTTTTCTGGGTAATGAACACCTCACTTTATACGAATGTATTAACCTGAACACAGATAGAAGCAGGATAGAACTGAGGCACAACAACATGTCCACACTATCCACACAACAGGTGTATTTACGTCATGTGGGAATAAAACAAATCTGCATGAGTCCAAAGTACTAACACCAGTCAGGCCATGGGTGCACTGAGGTTGGTCTCGGTCGGTTTCTTGTTCGCGAGACTCAAACATTTTAATCACCTGCAGCATTTAAAGGCAGACATTGTCTTACTACAAAAAACACATCTAACAAACACATCTATAGATGCACTTTACACAACATACTTTCCGCATGTATACTCAGCCTGTTTTAACTCAAGGCAGAGAGGGGTAGCAATTATCATCAACAAAAAATTAAACTTTGACATTGACAGCATACTCACAGACCCGCTGGACAGATTTATCATAATTAAAGTTTATATACAAAATATGAAGTTATGCATTGCAAGCATATATGGACCAACTGTTGACGACCCTTCTTTTTTTCACTCCTTTTTCAAATCACTCTATGTTCACTCAGACTGTACACTCATTATTGGAGGGGACTTCAACATGGTTCTTGATCCGAGAGTGGACAGGCTGAGTCGCAATGGAAATAATAGACAGGACCAATCCTCAGAGGTTGTTAAACAATACATGAAGGATTTTGGACTTTGCGATGCTTGGCGCTCTCACCATCCCACCGTTAAGGATTACACCTTCTTCTCATCAGTTCACCACTCATACTCTAGATTAGATTCTTTTCTAACCAGCAGCACACTGATGAGTGATATATCTGAAACCAAAATTCATCCCATCATTATAGGAGACCATGCACCAGTGCCACTTACACTGGTAAGTAATAAGAACATTAAACCACCAACACGAAACTGGAGATTGAATACATCATTGCTTAAAGACTCGGAATTTATCAGTTACTTCAAGAGACAAGGGTCTCTATACATAGAAAACAACGATTTACCAGGAACATCAGCGTGTGTTCTCTGGGAGGCAGGGAAGGCAATAATGCGCGGGAAAATAATTTCATTTTCCTCTCACAAGAAAAAGAAAGACTTCTAAAATATTAGTTTTGGAAGGTATCATCCTCGTTAGAGGAGCCCTACTCTGTCTCTCAAGATGAACACACTCTAAACGATATAAGAAAAACCAAACTGGAACTTGAGGAAATATTAATCAAGAAAACACAATTCTTAGTACAAAGGCTTCGCTTGGAGAACTTTGAACATAGTAACAAATCTGGTAAATTTTTGGCTAGTCAATTAAAAACAAATGAAGCGAAATAAACTATCAATGCCGTTAAAGACTCAGCAGGAAATATCAGCCTTGACCGTGATAAAATAAACACAATTTTCAGGGATTTTTATAAAGCATTATACACACCACAATGAGACCGATCAGATGATGAAATAGATCAGTTTCTTAATAATTTAAATCTACCAATATCACAACAGAACCAGAAAACTCTGGACTCACCTCTATCTGTTGGCGAACTCCAGGAAGCTCTCCAGCTCATGCCTAATAATAAAGCCCCAGGCCCAGATGGTTTTCCTGCTGAATTCTACAAAGAATTCTGGACTACACTGGCGCCAACTTTTTACAAAATGCTATTAGAAATAAAGGAGAAAAATAAAATGCCTCCAACTATGAACTTAGCTAATATTACTCTCTTATTAAAACCAGGAAAAGACTCCACACTCCCATCTAGCTACCGCCCAATTTCCTTAATTAATGTAGATTTTAAAATAATCAGTAAAGCTTTGGCTAGAAGGTTAGAGAAAATTACTCCTTTCATAATCCATCCAGACCAAAC
>QODF01000179.1:914425-997132 GCA_024372805.1 Oostethus manadensis | reverse complement strand
TTATTTGTGTATAATACAGTGACTATTCATTTTTGGTACTATTACAAATGATTTCCTATAAAAAGAACTCTTTTAAAAAATTTAATATTATGGCTTTTTTTCTATAAAAAAAATTCCTGATTAATAAACCAACTTTATTCTTGTGTTTATGACTCAAACCTTTTTTTTTGTCAACCCTTTTTTTTGGCTGGTTTTGTCATTTTCGCTGTGGCCCTAATACTCATAATACACAATGTTTTTGCTCTTTTTTTTATTTTCAAAAGAAAATTCACAATCTGCTTTTCTTTTTCTTTTTTAAGTGTTATAGCTTTTGCTGTGAAGGTAGGGTGGCGATATGAGCATCTGCCAACAGGTGGCAGTGTAAAAAGTTGTAGTGCTGATCTACATGAGGGGAGCAGGTGCTTACACAGGCTTGAAATGCCAAAATGTACATTTTGAATTTGCTTTTCTTGTATGTGGGAGCTGTGCAAACGGCACCCATTAATTCAGGTTGACGTAAGACCAATCATTTAGGGACAGGGACAGCACACATTCAAATTGGTGCCTACCTCCATGAGGCAATACGACGTCGAAATACGACAATGGAACATTTAGACGCTCAAAAGGGGGAGGCGTGTGGGAATGTACAATTTAATAACCCATGAAATGGCTCGTACTGTTAACGCACTAAAACAATTTTTGTCTGAATGGGGTTCTGTCTATCAAAAGAATGATATTTGCACTTTTAATGAGATGTGGGGTCTTTCTGATCAAGGCATGTGGTTTACTTTTCCAATCTGTAAGGGAAAACACAAAAGGAACGCTCCAAAAATGTTTGAATGTAAAGTCAAAAGAGAAAACCAAGCAGCAAAAAAGTGATGTAGTGTTGTAGACTTGTGTGTGTGTGGGGGGGGGGATGCTTGTTGTATTATGAGAACTTGCAATGAGACCAAAACTTGTTTAGGTATTAAAATAAGCCAACAGTGAATGGCGCACAAATTCACCTCAGCATGAGAGTGAAAAACCCACCAAGATCCGTAAAATAATTCAAAAGTTAAAGGGAAGTACACCTTGTACTCATAAAAAAATGAATGTCTCGTGTTGCATCATGTAAGTTTGATACCATTTTGTATTACTGGTATAAAAGTGTCTTTTTAAAACAATAATTTATTCATTGATGTTACCTCAGCTTGTCCCACACCTGGACAAAAAAAATCCCCAACTTTTTCTTTTACGGGGACTTAAGATGGAATCTAGGCCTTTCTTTGCCTTTTGAGCTCAAGCATGATGAGACTTAAGGACAAATGTGGACCAGGTTGGACTTCAGTCATTACTAGAATGGCCATGTTTGTTATCAATAAATTTTGAATGATGAATAAACACTGCAGTACAGTAGATCCCTGCCAGTCACGTTCGTTTATGTTGCAAGACCTCCTAGCGAATGCTGCTTTAGAACATATAAAAGTGCCCCTTGCATCCTGTCATTTTTGGAGGCCCTCTCTGGAAATGGTTTAGACATCCCTGCTTTCAAACTTACATGCTATGCTTCTCACATTTAAACACATTTGAGATTCAATTATACACCTTACAAAACAATTACAAGCATACACGTTTTGTGAAAGCATCATCCTGCTGGAAAATGTTGAGTGAATTGACTTGTTAGACAGCAGCCTCTGCTGGATTCATAGCTGCTGCAATCTTTTTTCCTCTGCAAATAGCACCAGAAAACCATTTCCTCTTTAATGCACTATTTAAAAAAAAAAATCTGCGAATATGGGAATGCCGAACCGCAAATAGGTGGGGATATACTCTATTGTCCTGATGTCAACTGAATGAAGATCAGTGGATCACATGTCTGTGTGAGCTAGCATGGTTAGCTTAGCCTAACAGAAAAGCTGCAAACATATCTGTCTAAAGTTGAAATGAGTAAAACACAAAGGCAGTGATGGCCTCCATGCAGAAGTGTCCAAAATTGGCCCGCAGCTAGCTTTTTTATTGGACCCGAGCATATTTTTCAACTTGTATTCATGCATCGATAGATATTTTTTAACACCAAACTCGGTTTTGTCAAACAGCTTAGAATATACATTGGATTGGTTTTAGGCTCTTTAAATGTTATTCAACGTTACTTAAATGTAAATGTTATGCAATGCCAAAAAACATCTTAGCATAATGCTAAGCTTAAACGCTATTCACTTTTTTTTTTGCCTGATGCCAAGCTTAAAAACTGACTGAAGACCTTCTTGTCTTGCCCTTATGCTATGCTAAAAAAAAATCCTAGCCTAATGCTAAGCTTAAAACCGTTTTTTAGGCCTTATGCAATGTAAAAAAAAAAAACTATTGGCCTAGTGCAAACAATTTCTTGCCCTGATGCTATGTTCAAGAAGTGTTGAACATGTCAACAAGTCTAATGCAATACCAAGCACCTGTTTTTAACCCTAATGCTATGTTAATTAAAAAATAAATCTTAATCTAATGCTTACTTTTTTTGCCCTCCTGCTATGTTGAAAAAACGGTAACCTAATGTGTTGCCAAGCACCAGGATTTATCCTTTATGATTTGTTGAAAAAGTCTTAGCCAAATGTTAACAGTTTCTTGCTCTTGTGTTAAAAAGGTTGCCCAATGCTAAGCATTTTAGCCATCATATGTAACAACCTTAGCAACTGTTTTTTTGCCCTCATGCTTTGTTAAAAAAAAAAAGTCTTAATGCGATGCCAAGCACCAATTTTTAGATCGTAATCAAATGCTAACTGGTTCTTGCCCTTATGTTAAGTCTTAGCTTAATGCTAAGCTTGACACCAGTTTCTAGGCCTTTTGCTATGTTTCAAAAAATCTTAGCCTAATGCTAACTGTTTCTTGCCCTGATTATATGTTTAAGAAATCTTATCCTAATATGATGCTAAATATTTGTCTTAGCCCTTATGCTATATTAGCAAACACCCTAGCCTAATGCTAACAGCTATTTCATGCCTATATGCTAACAAAATGTTAGCCTAATGCTAAACGTCAGACACCTGTTTCTAGGTATTTTAAACGTCTGTCGGTAGCCCGAATGCAACTGTTTCTTGCTCTTACGTTAACGCTAAGGCCATGCGAAGAAACTCTCTTATGCCAGGCGGAGCTACTATCTTAGCTGCACAGACAAGATGCTGTCCAGCGACTCCTTTGAGAAGACCAAACTAACTCAACTGAGCGTTCTATCCAAAAAGAGCATTTTTCAAACAAGGTAAGTGTTAGATGAATACCTGGCACAAGGAGAAACATGCTGTTTTGAACTGCTGGAAGTGAATCAAGTGTTGTTAAACCCTGAATGTTAATGTGAGCTAAACTGAGCACTTTTCTTTTCACACATTTTCCAAAAAAAGGGCCATTGTAATGTTTTAGGTTTGTATTGTTCAACAAAAGATACATTTTGAGTTGTGCCACTGGTGGTTAAATGTGTTTGTTGTCTTGTATCTGAGGAGCTAGTGGAGGTGCAAACTGTGCCTTTTGATCTAGCCCCAGGGGGCCAGCAAAGAAATAAAAGTATGATTTAAAAACAACACACAGTGCATTGGTGTGCTTTTTTACGGCCAAAAAAATCAAATATGTTTGTCCATTAAATCCAAAATGATGCTTTATTTCACTAGTGACAAATCTGTTCAGTAGGCTTTCAAGTGCTTGCGCTAAAATTTTTCCCAAGGATGAACGACAGAGCTGTGAGAAATATAAGCTCGATACATGACAATGCACTTAGTGATCCCTGCAAGTGTTTTGGTCAATTCGTTAGTAGACAACAAAACAAAGATGAAGAAGATGTGAAGATGAAGTGAGTCTAGCAAAAGGGACTGTATGCAACTTGCTCCCCCCACGACCCGGATCCGGATAAGCCGAAGAAAATGGAATGGAATGGAAAAGATCATAATCTGTCAATGTTTTTAACCTATTGACAGCAGTAATAGTTCTCACAATTGTGAACTGCATTTTGTTGCACATTTGAGTTCTGTCTGAATAAAATAATTGGTGTTCAGCGTCACAACAGGTCTTGGCTATTTTTTCCCCCCATTTTTGCTGTTAGTTTTCAGTTTTCTTTTTTACATTTTATTATTTGCATTTTTCTAATCCATTTTCTTCAAGTAAAATTTCTTCTCATAGCTATTACTTTATTTTTTACTTATAACTAATATTATAACTTTTTCCCCAAACAAATTTTTCAAAAATTACAATTGTATTGTTTGTTTCTCATATTACAACTTTCAACAAAATTATGTATTTTTTCTTTAATATTTAAAATCTCTTATTTTAGGAGTTTAGTCTCATAAAAGGGCAACTTTTTTGTGTTAGAATGCAACTTATTTTTGTATATTTTGACTTTATTCTCATAAATTACTGCTTTTATGTAGTTTTCATTTTCTGCTGTTTTTTTCCTATTAACTATTTGAACTCTTAGTGTAAATTGTCTTCTCGTAATTATGACTTTATTACCATAATATTTTTATTTTATTCTTATGACATATCCGTTTCCCCAACCTAATAAAAAAATACAACTTTATTTGTTTTTCATAATATAAAGACTTAAAAAACATCATTTTTCTTTAATATTTTAATTTTACACTACTAAAATTTTTAATGAACACATTTTTTTCATGTAATATTGCGTTATTGTTGTACAATTACATATTACAACTTTTTCTCTAGTTTTGCTTCTGTTGCTTTTTCTTAGTAAAAAGGCAATTAGTAGAAAGGAGTGTGTTTAAAAAAAAATAGTGTCTGCCAGTGACTTTACAAACTCAAAACTGTTTTGTATAGACTTTTTTGTTTCTAGGATTTGGCAATACTGTGACTCACTAAACTATTTAGTTGTATGACCACATCTGTGTGGCATGGAGTCAACCAACTTGTGGCACCTTTTAGATACTATTCCACTCCAAGATTCTTTAACAACATTCCACACTTCATTAAAATTTCTTGGTTTTGCTTCAGAAACAGCATTTTTGACGTCAACCCAAAATTTTCTTACTTGGATTAAGGTTCGGGGATTGATTTTGCTCGTTTACTAGTGTGTTTGGGGTCATATTCTTGTTGAAACACCCATTTCAAGAGCATGTCCTCTTCAGCATAAGGAACATGACCTCCATCCCATCCATTTTCTATGCCGCTTATCCTCATTAGGGTCGCGGGTATGCTGGAGCGTATCCCAGCTGACTTTGGGCTGGAGGCGGGGTACACCCTGGCTCTTGGACCCAAAAAGTACAATTTTACTCTCAGTTCACAAAATTGTCTCTTTAGGCCAGCTGATGTGTTCTTTGGCATTTTTTATTCATTTTTTGTTGACTGGAGAGGATGTACGGATGTAGGATGTAAAGAAAAATATGATATATGCACATATGTGTATGTATGTAATATAAATATGTACTCTATGTATGTATTCATATCAATGTATGTGTGTATGCATTTACAGTGTGTGTGTATATATATATATATATATATATATATATTACATACATACACCGTATGTATGAGTATGTAGGCATGTATGTATTAGCAAACCATGGGGTAGGAAGGGGGTAGGGTTAAATAAACTCTGCTTCTTACTACTCCTTTTCTTTTCGGACATGTAGAACTGAGGAATGTAACATAAATAATTCTTTGTACATTGTATGCATGTTCGAAACAAATTAAACCAAACCAAACCTTTGATCCATTTTGATAGTTATCTTCGGTTTTCTGCCACATGTCTCTGGTTTCGCTCTCCATTTTACAATGGAGATCAATTTAGCTGAACGGTTTCCCCCTCTTCAATTGAGTTTTTAATCAAAGTACGCTGTTCTCCTGAACAATGTCTTTAATGACACATTTTCCTCAGGCTTTCAAAGAGAAATGCATGTTCAACAAGTGCTGGGTCACCTTTTTTCACAAAATTGATCACTCATCACTGATTGAATCCCACACTGATATTTTTTTTAACACACCCCTTTCAACTAATTGCCCAATTGCACAACCTTACGAGCGTGCATATCATGAATGCTGGGTCTTGTTTGTTTTCTAAGAATCTACTGCACCTACTGGTAACTTTTGTCATTTTGTCTTTTATCATGTAGCAATAAAAATATACTAATAACAGTGATTGATCTGGTTAGTCATATTGGACTGCTATTATTTTGAACACTACTGTACATTCAATGATAACTAATGTTAGTAGCTAAACCTGCCAACTTGCCAGTCATTTAACAGGAAGAAGTTACACTTGAATTGTGGTGTCCTTTAGGCAGTTGGATGAACCCACTGCATTACAGTCCCTTTAACATGTGTCTCTTCAATGATTATACACTCAGCTTTGAAATGAACACTTGATGCACCTTATAATTCAGTGGACATTCAACAGTAATATCTTTCATTTACATTTGAACAAATGTCCACAGTGATACACAAATGTGATATTTTGTTATGCGCAGTAGTTTATGAAGTAGTAGTAACAATGGCCAAGTGCTGTTTTGAAGACAATGCAATGAAATCTGTTCATACAGTACATAGTGTATGTGTGTGTGTGTGTGTGTGGTTCCCACTCGCAACTATACAAATAAAACCATATAAGCCTTTTCCCCTTTTCTGCATTAAAAAAATTTCCCTGAGAACACAATAAACACGCCTAAGTGCTTCTCACTTGGTATGTACATTGTTTCTATATTTATATTACATATCAATACTGCATAATCTGTAGCTGCTTGGACATGAAAGGGATCGTTTACCCATCATGCAGGCAACAAAACGTTAAAAAAGAAGAGCATTCAACAAGACAACACAGTCTCTTTCATTTTTTTCTGCTTAGAAAAGCAAACAACAGATACAGTGGATCCTCGCACAGTCACGATTCAGCTGTCACGACCACGCAGATTTTTGTTCAAGAAAAACAATTTTTTTCTCTGAAAATAGAATGTTTTTCTTTCATTCTCCCTAGTCTGTTTAGAAGTATGTGATACTACAGGTAAATGTACAGCATTCATGTGTCAGTGTTAAAAAAATACCACAATTCTTTAAATGCTGCATATTTATACTTCATTGATAGTTTTTACTTTTGGTCCTTGTTGAGTGCAGTTGAGTGAAGTGACTCAGATATATTATAATTCATTTCTGCTTTGTTAAATGTGTTTAGTAAGTGTGTGAGGCAAATTGTGTCACAAGTGAACAATACCAAGTAAAGAGAGAAGAGGAGGGTTCTGGGTTCCAATAAGTACAACCCTCACTTATATCGCAAATGTGGATCTGAAATCGGGAGGAGGAGGAGGAGGAACGTCAAGATAGCAGGAGTGTTTGGAGGGGGAGCGACATTGTAAAAATAGACAAACGGAACTTTGTCTCTAACGGAAAAGCGAGGATCTACCGTATATCTGTTTGTTTTGTTGAACTGCAGCAAAAACTCCTAAATTGTCCATTTTACTGACATCAACTCCTGTGAATTTTCTTTGCACTCATCAAGTTCTTACTAAAAGGTCAAACTAGACTTTAATTTTATTATTAATTTCATGTTATTTAGTTGTTTTTAAAAAAATATTTATTTGCACTATTGAATTGGCCAATAAATGTGCAGTTTCCTTTCCCTGGTGAAAAGTAACAAGAAAAGAAATACCAATAATCCCTTACACATTTTCGTGTGGGACATTGACCATGTGACCTGACATGAAGCATATGCAGTAAATGTGAGTGTGCGTGTGTGTGTGTGTGTGTGTGTGGTGCAACTAGAGGTACAATCACATTCTTGAGCTGTACAAAAGTAACAATGGTGAGAGCGTCTAGAGAGAAGTGCTCAGAAATACTTGTTAGTAGTATTGGATGACGGTGACAGGTTATAATGGGAACTTGTTCCTGGTAGCTACAGGGGGTTGTGTCCATCCTCCTCATCACATCTATGTAGTGGACTCCAGCTGGATCTGGATGTAGCAGGCCTGTAACACACAGGTAAATGTGAATTGTGTAAAATTTTAAATAAAAAACAGCAAGTTTGCAATATCCATCCATCCATTTTCTACACCACTTTTTCTCATTAGGATCATGAGGGTATGCGGAAGCCTATCCCAGCTGACTTTGGGCGAGAGGCGGGATACACCCTGGACTGGTCGCCAATCAATCGCTAAGTTTGCAATATTTTTTAGACTTTTGTTTTAGGTAAAATTGTTCATTAGTACTGTCACTTGTAGTTGTGCTGTTTCAATCTTCTAGTGCTACTGTATTTTTTATCAAGCCATTGTTTACTACCGTACTTATCTTATTTTCAACAAGAATGTAAACATTCTTTAGTAAAATAAAATCAAATAAATGAATAAAACATTCATTTTCTCAAAATTGAAAAAGCCAGTATAGCACATACACTATCAAGGAAGCACAAAAGTTTGAGTGTGTGGAGTGTGTGCTCCATTCGCTCATGATGATCACATTTGCAAAAATTGTTGTGTCATGTGGGAGGAGTCACAGAAAACAACAAGTCTGTTTTGGTTGAAATAAGCCTCCAGTAAGTCCTATGCAAGTTGCACTCGACCATAAGCTCTTTTAATAGGTTTATGTCAGGGTGACTTAGTGCAAGAGGCGGGTGTCACCATGGACACTACTCAAGTAAATTGCAATTTCAGTATTATAGTATTAGATATTTTCATCTACTTCACAATGACCTGTTGCATCAAAAATGATAGGGCAAAGTAAAACCTGTTTGTGTGTGTGTGTGTGTGTGTGTGTACCTTCAGTGTAGTTAACATCAGTCCCAGCTCCCCATGCTGAAGATTGGGATCCATCAAATCTTCTATCAGACTCACTTCAGCTCCCAAATTCCTGATCCTGAGCAACAGAGCAGATAGAAAACACTGCAAGCTCAGTCCCCGGCATACAGCAGGGGGACCCTAAAATCCAGAACTGCTGTCTGCATGATATTAGCATTGTTGTTCTTTTTTAGTTTTGGTTTCTGTACATTACTTCCTCCAGTGACTATTGGCTCATAATGTAACATTACTGACACCTAGTGACCAGTGTACATTACTGCATATCACAAATTGTCTTTTAGCGTGTTTTCTCAATGCCTTATATATGCATTCCAGTTCAATTAGACATTTTTATGCTTAATTTAGTCTTAATTTTAGACATTTGACCAGAAGCTATGTACCCCCTACTCATGACAACAAAAACACCTTTTTAAATTTTCATTAACTTAATAAAATTTAACATGATTAATTTTTTAATTAATTTTATAGTAATTAAGCAATTCTTGATCAAAATGTGCGGGATTAGGACCACCAATATAAATAAAATCTTTAAGATTAACCATTTTTAACACACAACAAAATCATCAAACTTACTTATTTACATAACATACTGAGAAATGAAGAACTTCATGCTCTGTCTCCTTCCTTTTTTCTGTTCTATGAGCTCTGGCGATGCGAGGTGCACTCCTAATTGTGTGTTTGACGCTAATTGTTCTTCATGTATTTATATACCTCCCATGACAATTGTACCCCACTTTGGCAACCTAGGGTTTACACGATCTGTGTGATGTTTGGCAAGGGCAAATGAATAGCTTTGGTGGGCCGTATATCCCACAAAATATGCATTTTGTTGAACATATTATTCAAATGGAATATCGAGAATAATAACATCTTCAACATGATTTCCAACATTTGTGATACAAAGGCTTTGCAAGAGTCACATGACCTTCGTGCTGTAACTCCGCCCAGACTTTTGTGTACTTGTGTGTGTGTGTGTGTGTGTGTGCGTGCGTGTACCTCGCCCTGAGCACGACGTAGAGGAAGAGAGGGAGCAGGTCATCCATACACCACAGGAAGTCACCATCCTGCATTGGTTTTATTTCCTGTGTCAACTCCTCAAATGTCTTCTGTATGACCAGGAGTTTGTCTGCTGGAGTGAAGGTGGTGCTGTTTGTGTGTAGGGGACATTAAGTGTTTGTGTAAATTTATTTCCAGCAATCCAGAGATCTGAATCTACACATGCAGCTTCCACACATCCATTTTATAAATCACCTGGGCCTCTAAAGTAGTGCTTGGCGAGATATTAGTGGAATTTCTCTAATATAAAATGTCTGCTTCTGCTCAATAAAAGGTAAATGATGAAATATTTTTTCTCATGAGATTTTTTCTACCTTATTTGTTGGAGTGTCTCGACAGCGCAAACAAAGCTGACATCTTTACTGGTGGATACAATCTGTCAGGAAAAAGAGGGCACAAAAGTAAACTAAACACTTGACATCAGCGGTGATTTTAACAAGTACATAAGAAATGACTGACCTGTTTTTGCTCTCCAAGAACTGACATGCACTTTGGCCAGAACTTTCTAGTTATTGAGTTAAAAAGGAGAAAGGAAAAAGACAATCGTATACGCCGCTTCGTACACCTGCACATGCTCATGATGGGATCCAACACAAAAAAAATCTAACTTTTTGGCTTCAGGTAAATGATAATATTGATGCTCTTGTATTGTATCAAGTCTATTAAATTGACTGTAGGTGTAGGTGTGTGTGTGTGTGCGTGCGTGCAGAACACTCACTCCTCTACGCCCAGGAAGCTGAGCAGTGACTGATCAGGCTGCTTGTTGAATCGCAGGATGTGCTCCCAGTACTGCACCTCCTGCTGTTCATCGTGCAGGCAGTACAACATGAACAGAGGTGGATAGAGTTGTGGGAGGAGCAGTGGGAGGATCAGAGAGGAGCAGCTCACTGCTGCGACAAAACTGAAGGGAGGAAGAGGAATCAGTTAATAGATAAAACAATATCTATTTAAACATTGTGTGACCTTAAAACACATATTAGAAATTAACAAGCTACCTTTGTTTCAGAAACACTGTATGAAGATGCAAACGTATAAATAAATCCACTTACACAATTACTACTCGTTTTAGTGTACGCCAGAACTTATACTTAAATAAAGTCACTCACTCTACACACAACACATGAAGAATGTATAAAATGCAGTACTAAAAATACTAATTACAAGAATTACATGAAACAATATTAAACAGAGAACAAGACCTTACTTTTATCCCTTCTTAAAATGTTGTCCTGCCAGATCACCTTGTAACAACGCACTGAATCCATGACCCCTCAACAATCTATAATATTTATCCTGATAGTCCTGACATTCGAATGCTTGGACCAAAAGAGCATATCCTCTCTCTGAACTTTTTGTGATGTTAATGGTGATGGTTTTCGTTTTCTTTGGTGCGCTGCCGCTTTGGAAACATAATGAAATGTAGAAAGTTAACTAATAAGCGATGTTATTCTTCCTCAGTGTGGCTGAGCAGGGACGTTCTTTCACCGTTGAGCGCTGTAAGTAGTTCTCTTCAAATATTGCCTGGATCTGTCATAGTGAAGGCAGGCCATCATTTTGTGCAGGCTAATACCAACCTTACTTCTTCTGAATTTGAGCTGTATCTGATTTTTGATGGAGAAACTGGAGTTTCTGGCAGGATGTCGCCATCTTCTGGTAACCCAGGAAACAGGAACCTAAATGATTTAAACATTTTTTTACATGGAAGTGATGGAATTCTGATTTCCCAAAAAGCTTTAATGGTGTTTAATGCTACATTGACGACATGTTTGTGAAAAAATAAGAGTAAAAGAAGATAGTAAAGCTACCTGACCATGGCGTAGAAGTGTTTGAGGTAGGCCTGCACCTCCTTTACAGCCTCCCTCAATAGCCTGCGGTTTGATCCCACACCCACGTAGGTCATCCTGTAGACGGTCACCAAAGTCTCTACCAGCCAGCCCAGAGGATGGATCGGGGTTTCGCACGCCTTGAATTTACAATATATACACATATATATTATACAATATAAAATAGGACATAAACATGATTTTTAAAAAAACATCATACACATATCGTACTACAACTCACACACACAAAGAGCATGAACACAGTCAAATACCTTTGTGAGGTATCTTTGTATTCTGTCATAATTTTTGATGGTGACTGCTTCTCCATGCTGAGGAATACACTCCAAACTCTCCAATACTTTGCGCTGAGACCGGCTGAGGTGTGGGCTACACACACGCGCACACACACACGTACCAATAACAATAAGAGTGACATATGAAGCAGTTTTGTACAAAAAACCCTTGTGTGTGTTGTATATTAACCTGTGTTGACGTCCACTTGATATGGACACCGCAATGTTTTCCCAGGCTGTGGCCCTGTCTCCTTTCCCAGCGACATCACAGCCCAGTCTCCTCCAACACTCGTCAAAGACACACACCCACCTCTCACCTGCAGCCACCAGATACTGACCCAACCTGCTGTACATCGACAAAAGTATATTCCCTTTTCAAATACACAAATCACAAAAGCTGACATTGAGAGAACTGTCCAAACGAAAAAATATTACTGAGACCAAGCTGACTGACGAAAGCATTCTCCTTTTGGTCTCCAATTCATGAGCGCCCTCACCACAAGATGTGAAAGTAGCTACACTGCTCTGTCCTGATATTTGACTAAACACATTCAATTTGTTTGAAATAACATTGACTCAGCTCCTACTTACCCAGTAACCGTTAAACAATTAGCATTTTACAGACAGTAATGTAAACTTCCAAATGGGCTGCTTCACAAAGAATGCGTTACTAGTGAGACTCCCAGGCGATATTAGCATGTTTCCATTTAAATAAAGCATGCTACAGAAAAGCATGCTGAATCAGTACCTTTTACACAGGCACAGAGATGGAAATGTCAACATGAGGAGGTGGTGAACAAACAAGTACCCTGAGTAGGGGAATTAATTTAAAAAAAATTGTATTTGAACATACAACAGCTATGTTTGAGTCGTCAGGCCTTGTCCGAACAGACGTTACAAAAGCCTCACAAAACACTCACAAAAGGTTTTCTCTGTATTTGTCTTCAGGCTCATCGTGGGCTAGTTTGGTGTAAGTTCCAGTCACTTTCAGGCCTGCATTCCACTCCCCACTGAAATGGCCTTCTAAAGAGTCACCATTGCCAAGGGATAAAACACCCTGAAAGAAAGAAGAGGATGAGTACTGCATGAATACTTCATCACATGCATTAAAATGCTGAAATGTTTTAAACATCATTATGTAGTGTTTTGGAATTCATCTAATACACAGGTGTCAAACCCAAGGCCCCGGGGTGAGATTCAGCCCGTCAGATTGTATTATGTAGCCCGCGAAAGCCTGGAAATAATAAGACATTTATTTTTTTCTTATTTTAGCTTATTATATTTAGTATTTAAAACATCTTTTATATATTTTAATGTTATTGTTTTTATTTTTTTAATTTAAATACATGTATATTGTAGTATCCATCCATCCATCCATTTTCTTATCCGAGGTCGTGCCCCGGAGGCAGCAACCTAAGCAGAGAAGGCCAGACTTCCCTCTCCCTGGCCACTTCGTTCAGTTCTTCCCAGGCCAGCCGGAAGACATAGTCTCTCCAGCGCGTCCTGGGTCTTCTTCGAGGCCTCCTACCGGTTGGACGTGCCCTGAACACCTCCCCAGGGAGGCTTCCGGGAGGCATCCTAACCAGATCCCCGAGCCACCTCATCTGGCTCCTCTCAATGCGGAGGAGCAGCGGTTCTACTCCGAGTTTCTCCCGGATGACAGTGCTTCTCACGCTATCTTTAAGGGAGAGCGCATATTGTATTAAGTAAAACATAATCAAATTAAAATAAAATATACAATCTTTCTTGGTGAAAATTTGTCTTGCAGTTGGAGTTTTTTTTTAATTTATGAATTATTATACAATTATTCTATACTTTTAATTGTATATTTGTATAATAGTTATGTTTCTGCTTTGCACGTCAACTTCTGATTTCAGTGTATTTCTGAAAAACAAAAAATGAAAATCATAATATTCAAATGTGTCACGAGGCGATGATATATTTATATGGTTTCTGAGTTACATGCGGCCCTTTGAGGGTAACCATAACTGTGATGTGGCTCACAGTGAAAAGCAGAATGACGGCCCTGATCTAATATCATTATGACTCAAGCACCAGCAATGCAATGCAAGCATTGAGTGCTTAAAGCTCTTTTACCTTCCCATTGACAGTCCAGTCTTCTGAAAACTCCCCACGGAACGCTGTGTCATCATCTGATACCAGTAGACCTGGACCCTACCATCCACATTGCATCAGATTTAATAAAGTCACAAATTTTTAAATGTCTGTCTATGTGTATCAAAATAAATGAAGTGGGCCCTTACACTCATCTTGTTTTCCTTGAAGTTTCCTTCGTAGTACACACCATATTGAGTCACCACCACGGCGCTTCCGTGCCTCTCATCATCCAGCCACATTCCCATGTACTTCTCACCCCTGGAAGCAGGCAGGAAGGCAAATGAGCAAGCGGGTGACATCAATACATGCAATCATACTGTGTTTTTTATATAAGCCATGCTCTTTTCCATAGTTTGGCTGGTGCTGTGACTTACAGTCATGTGTTGGCAAACAACTTACCAGTAGGTGCGGTAGATTCTCAGAAAACAAACAAGTTCCACCGTTCTTGATATGCTCTTAAGGCTGTTCAATTGGGAAATTAGTTGAAAGGTTTGTGTTAAAAAAATAGCAGTATCTGCCATTGTCTTAACAAACTCAACATTATTTTGTATAAACTTTTTTGTTTCTAAGATTTAGCAATCCTCTGAATCACTAAACAAATGTATAACCTCAGTTTTTTTTATACCTGCTTCACATCTGTGTGGCATGGAGTCAACAAACTTGTGGCACCTTTCAGCTCTCAATCCCACTCCAAGATTCTTTAACAACATTCCACAATTCAAGAAGATTTCTTGGTTTTACTTCAGAAACAGCATTTTTGATGTCACCCCACAAGTTCTCGATTGGCTTAAGGTCCGGGGATTGGGGTGGCCACTCCATAACATAACGTAAGATTTTGCTCGTTTACTAGAGTGTTTAGGGTTATTGTCTTGTTGAAACACCCATTTCAACTGCATGTCCTCTTCAGCATAAGGGAACATGACTTCAAGTATTTTGACATATGCAAACTGTTACATGATCCCTGCTACGCAATAAATAGGTCCAACACCATAGTAGGAGAAACATGCCCATATCATGATGGTTGCACCACCATGCTTCTCTGTCTTCACTGTGACTTCACAGTCCATAAAATGTTCCTCCATTTCTCTTTAGGCCAGTTGATGTGTCCTTTGGCAAATTGCAACCTCTACAGCACATGCCATTTTCAACAGAGGCACCTTTGCGGAGGATTCTTGCATATTGATTAGCTTCACACAGGCGTCTTCTAACTGTCACAGTACGTTGAGGTAACTTGAGACTGTCTTTGATCTTCCTGGAGCTGATCATTGGCTGAGCCTTTGCCATTGTGGCTATTCTTAATCCATATTGATAGTAGTCTCCCGTTTTCTGCCATGTGTCTCTGGTTCTGCTCTCCATTTTAAGGCATTTAAGGCAAGAGAAATGCATGTTCAACAAGTTCTGGTTTCATCCTTAAATAGGGGTCACCTGATTCACACCTGTTTTTTCACAAAATTGATTACTGATCGAATGCCACACTGCTATTTTTTGTACACCCCCTTTCAACTAATTGCCCAATTGCATAGCCTTAAGATATAACATATAATGAATGCTGGGTCTTGCTTGTTTTCTGATGCTCCGTCCACACGTAGGCGGCTATCTCATAAAACAAAGTTTTTTTTTTTCACGTTTCATCCGCATGTTTTCGCAGATATACGGCACTAAAAACGAAGGTTTTCAAAACCTCCGGTCAAAGTGTGGATCTGGAGAAAACTCCGGTTATACGTTTGCGTATGGACCGAAGGTTTGCGTTTCCAAACGTCACTTTAAGCGGATCGTACGCGGTCACAAACAGACAATGTTTTCTTGCATCTAGTTAACTGTATTCTAAATCTACGTTTATAAATAATCCTACATCCTTGTCAGTCCACAACAACGAGCCAGTCGCCATGTTTTCGGAAGTGACGAGACGACAGAGATGAATCTGATTGGATATAATTTTAGTAACTGTTGCTGCGTACAACTTTGGCAAGCTTTAGCAGTGGATTTATCCTGTTACCAGGGATGCATTTTATTTAATTTGAGGTCATGTGGACACTATTTTTTCTTAAACGGAAAGGGAGAAACATGGGTTTTTTTAAATACCCTGCTACGTGTAGACAAGGCATGAATCTACTGCACCTACTGATAACTTGTTTGCCATGTAGCAAAAAAATATATACTAATGACAGTGATTATTCTAGTTAGTAAAATTGCACTGCTATTATTTGAACCTTACTGTACAGTATGTCTACTTTGGAGATTGTAGCTGCTGCGTCAGTCACTGACTAGGTAAATATACACCTATGATTTGTGAATACAAAAATTACGTTTTAGTCTTAAATTGTGGCTGTTTGATATGTTTCTCCACACCAGGATGCGTCCAGGCGGCATGTCACTTATTAAAAGTGTCTTTTTTGCCAACATTCTGAAATGTAATAAGTACATTTTTGTTGTATTCATATAAAAAATGACATATTTCAACTTATAGCTTTGTGCTTTGTGTCCTTGTTGGTGTATATTGTCACCTCTCTCTGGCTTTGTCATCTTCTCTTGTGCATTTTATGTTGTTAGGAGCGGCGCCACATTAAAAAAAGCTCACTCTGATGATCGCTTGATCATAGAAAAACAATAAATGTGCGGAAAATAGTCCGGAAAATATGATATATACCCAAGAACTTGCACACCATACCTGGTAATATCATCATAAACGCCATATCCGTTTTTTTTGTCATAGACCCACTGTCCAATGAAAACGCCTGAAGCAGTCTTGTCCTTCTTCCCCGAGCTCAGCATGCCATAGCCGTGACGCTGGCCATCGCTGAAGCAGCCCTCGTACACCTCACCTGTGGCATACCTGGGGAGTACCAAGGCCATTATCAATATAAAAGTGCTTAAATTGCAACCAGCAGTGCATTGCTGCAGTTCTTTTGTTTAATTGTTTAAATAAGACAATGAGTCGTAACAGAGACATTCTATGTTCTAGGAGCTGCTATTGAATGATACTGTTGACAATGACTTGACGTTCATTTGGCCGATTACTTAACAGTCAAAAGCTATTGCAAGCCAATTCACATCTCCACCTGAACTGTATATAATGTCATGGTATCCTGTTTGGATAGCGGTGTACTGACCTGTAAATGCCAAAACCGTGGATCTTGCCATCCCGCCAGTGTCCCTGGTAGCAGCCTGCTTTGTTCAGAAGCTTGTTGGGAATAATACACTCCCCATAGCTGGAAGAATAAATTACATTTAATGAGAAACAAATACACCTCCGTGAATCACCACCTTATCGTGGTGGAGGGGTTTGAGTGCCCGAGTGATCTTAGGAGCTATGTTGTCAAGAGCTTTATGCCCCTGGTAGGGTCTCCCAAGGCAAACAGGTTCTAGGTGACGGGTCAGACTAAGAGTGATTTAGAAGACCCCTATGAAGAACAACAAGAGGAGTGACCGCACTTCGCCCGGGCGTGGGATACCGAGGCCTCACCCTGGAGCCAGGCCTGGGGGAGGGGCTCGCAGGCGAACGCCTGGTGGCCCGACCTTCACCCGTGGGGCCTAGCCAGGTCTAGCCCGAAGAAGCACCATGGGAAATCCCCCCCCGCAAACCCAACACTTGCAGGGGCAAGCATAAGGGTCCGGTGCATTGTGATTTGGGCTGTGGTCAAGGGTGGGTGTCCGGGCGACCTGGTCTTCGGCGGCCAAATCTGGTTCTTGGGACATGGAATGTCACTTCTCTGGTGGGGAAGAAGCCAGAGCTTGTGGAAGAGGCGGAGAGATTCCGACTAGATAGAGTCTGACTCACCTCAACCCACACTTTGGGTACTGGAACTAAATTCCTTGAGAGGGGCTGGACCTTGTTCTTCTCTGGAGTTGCTGCAGGGGAGAGGCGGCGAGCTGGTGTGGGTTTATTGTTAGCCCCCCGGCTTGGTGCCTCTGTGCTGGAGTCATCCGCAGTAAACGAGAGGGTTATTTCCCAACGCCTTAGGGCTGGGGAAAGGGTCCTGACTGTTGTTTGTCCGTACGCGTCGAACGGCAGTTCAGAGTACCCAGCCTTCTTGGAGTGTATCAGACGGGTTCTGGAGAACACCCCGGCTGGTGACTCTATAGTTCTGCTGGGAGACTTCAATGCCCATGTGGGCAATGACAGTGTGACTTGGAGGGGCGCGGTTGGGAGGAACGGCCTCCCTGACCTGAACCCGTGTGATGTGTTGTTGCTGGACTTCTGTGCGAATTACAGTTTGTCCGTAACAAACACCATGTTTGAACATAAGGATGTCCATAAGTGCACTTGGCACCAGGACACCCTAGGTCGCAGGTCTATGATCGACTTTGTGGTCGTATCATCAGACCTGCAACGCATGTTCCGGACACGCGGGTTGAAGAGAGGAGCTGAGCTGTCAACTGACCACCCCCTGGTGATGAGTTGGATTAGATGGCGGGGAAAGATGCCCAAACGCGTAGTGAGGGTGTTCTGGGAACGTCTGGCAGAGTCTCCCGTTCGTCGAGTCTTCAACTCTCATCTCCGGCAGAGCTTCGTCTGCATCTCGAGGGAGGACCGGGATATTGACTCCGAATGGGCTGTATTCCGTGCCTCCATTGCTGAGGCAGCCAGTTGTAGTTGCGGCCGCAAGGTGGTCGATGCCAGTCGTGGTGGCAAGCCCCGAACCCGATGGTGGACACCGGGTATTAGGGCTGCTGTCAAGCTGAAGCAAGAGTCCTATCAAGCATGGATGGCTTGCAGAACTCCCGAAGCAGCTGACAGGTACCGGGAGGCCAAGCAGCACGCAGCTTCGGCGGTGGTCGAGGCAAAAACTCGGGTGTGGGAGGAGTTCGGTGAGGCTATGGAGCACGACTTTCGGTTGGCCTCAAAGAGGTTCTGGCAAACCGTCCGACACCTCAGAAAGGGGAAGCAGCCCCCAGTTCACACTGTTTACAGTGCGGACGGGGGCTTGCTGACCTCAACAGTGGATATAGTTGGTCGGTGGAAGGAATACTTCGAGGCCCTTCTCAATCCCACTGACATACATTCCGAGGAAGCAGAGTCTGAGGAATCGTACGTTGAGAGTTCTATCACTGTGGCTGAGGTAATTGGGGTAGTTAAATCACTCCCCAGTGGCAAGGCTCTGGGGGTAGACGAGTTCCGCTCGGAATTCCTCAAGGCTCTGGATGTTGGGGGACTGTGTTGGTTGACACGCCTCTACAACATTGCATGGAAGTACCTCTGGACTGGCAGACCGGGGTGGTGGTCCCCATTTTTAAAAAGGGTGACCGGAGGGTGTGTTCCAACTATAGGGGGATCACACTCCTCAGCCTTCCTGGGAAAGTCTACTCCAGGGTGCTGGAGAGAAGGGTACGACCGTTAGTCGAACCTCGGTTAGAGGAGCTGCAATGTGGTTTTCGTCCCGGTCGCGGAACACTGGACCAGCTCTACACCCTTGCAAGGGTACTCGAGGGTATGTGGGAGTTTGCCCAACCAGTCTACATGTGCTTTGTGGACCTGGAAAAGGCATTCGACCGTGTCCCTCGTGGTGTCCTGTGGGGGGTGCTCCGGGAGTACGGGATTGATGGTCCGCTTCTACGTGCCATTCGGTCCTTGTACAATCGAAGCAGGAGCCTGGTTCGCATTGCCAGCAGTAAGTCGAGCTTGTTTCCGGTGAACGTTGGCCTCCGCCAAGGCTGCCCTTTGTCACCGATTCTGTTCATAATCTTCATGGACAGAATTTCTAGGCGCAGTCAAGGTGTTGAGGGAGTCCAGCTTGGTGACCTTAGGATCTCGTCTCTGCTATTTGCAGACGATGTGGTCCTTATGGCCTCATCAGGCTGTGACCTTCAGCGTTTACTGGAGCGGTTTGCAGCTGAGTGTGAAGCTTCTGGGATGAGACTCAGCACCTCCAAATCCGAGGCCATGGTTCTCAGTCGGAAACGGGTGGACTGTACCCTCCGGGTTGGGAGTGAGGTCTTGCCTCAGGTGGAGGAGTTCAAGTATCTCGGGTTCTTGTTCACGAGTGAGGGAAGGTTGGAGCGTGAGATCGACAGACGGATCGGTGCAGCATCTGCAGTAATGCGGTCGCTGTACCGGACCGTCGTGGTGAAGAGAGAGCTGAGCCGGAAGGCAAAGCTCTCTGTTTACCGATCGATCTACGTTCCCACCCTCACCTATGGTCATGAGTTATGGGTCATGACCGAAAGAATGAGATCGCGGATACAAGCGGCGGAAATGAGTTTCCTTCGTAGGGTGGCTGGACTCACCCTAAGAGATAGGGTGAGGAGCTCGGCCATCCGGGAGGAGCTCAGAGTAGAGCCGCTGCTCCTTCACATCGAGAGGAGCCAGTTGAGGTGGCTCGGGCATCTAGTCCGGATGCCTCCCGGGCGCCTCCCTGGTGAGGTGTTTCGGGCATGCCCAGTCGGGAGAAGGCCCCCGGGAAGACCTAGGACACGCTGGAGGGACTATGTCTCACAGCTGGCCTGGGAACGCCTTGGTGTCCTCCCGGTGGAGCTGGAAGAGGTCGTCGGGGACCGGGAAGTCTGGACTTCCCTACTGAAGCTGCTGCCCCCGCAACCCGGACCCGGATAAGTGGAGGAAAATGGAATGGAATGGAATGGAGAAACAAAGAGGCTAATACAAACACAACGAAATGTACAAACCCATTCTCCAGTCCATTTTTGAAGTTCCCAGTGTAGGTCCGTCCAGACGGCCAACTCATAGTTCCTCTGTAAATGCATTTCTTTAAAATCAATTACATGGAAAAATATGCACAAAATTGTTATTTGCTATCATTTGTAATAATAGTAATTGGCCATTGCCTTACATTCAGAGTTAATGTTAAATATTAGTTTTAATATAACTATATTGTAGATGATTTTCTCTGAATTTTTGGTCTTCTTAGCATGTGCCTTTACTGCCTACGGGGCCAGTCAGCTTGGATGAGACCCTAACGTGGAGTTTGTTTCTGGAACAATGTCAAGTTTGTAGCAGAGAAAGGAAGTGGCAGTAAAATTATGACATTGTGATGAAGATATGAACATAAACAGTTTAGGCTATACGGTGACCTGCACCGTTTGTATAACCTCTGGGTGAGTTTAGAGGCGTCATGAATAGTTAAAACAATATTGGACCAAACAACTATAGTCTGATCTGCAGAAGACTAAGCAGCTTCACAGAGGAATGTGGAGGTAAAAAGCCTGGCTCAAGGACCTATTTGAGGTAGGGGGTCGCTGCTTTGTCAACACCCTCAAGCATTTCTTGTATCCAGTCAGAAACTGAGATGCAAACTACAGTTTTTTGCTAGTAAATACAATAATAAACTTTACACACACGCGAACAAACAAAGCTATCTGACCGGCCATGAACACGTCCAGCATGCCAGCTGCCTGTATACTGGGCATCTTTGAATCTTCCTTCTCCTGTGAATGTGTAAGACGCCGTGCGGGACATAGCTGTTATTCCTGGCGATGCCCCCTGACCTCCACCAGCCAGCACCCCATCCACCTCTTGATTGAGAAAATGAAGCCACTTGTTCTACACAGAGAGTGCAAAAACAACCAAAACACACTTGTTGAGTGACATGAAGCCATATGGATAAAAGAGTTATGTGGCTTTTATTTTTAACGTTTCATTTTGGAGTGAATGAGCCTTTCTAGAATGACCCTTTACACCCAGTCTGAACATTTACTCATCAGGTCAAGGTATTAGTAGTATTTGTAGTGGTAGCAATTTATATACCGGTAATACAACATGTATAGATTGAAAAGAATGATTTTCACATATTCTCCAAATATAAAAACTGGGATTGTGGTTTCTAGGAATTCATATTTTGAGAATCGGTTAGATCATATTTGGTGTGTTGGTATATGTGGTAATTGACTTAATTTTGTAAAAAAAAAAAAAAATAGTAATAATAAACAGAATAAAAACTAGCCTTGACGATCATTAATGTCTGAATCAACTGTCTTATTAGAGACAATCATGGCCATATAAATACATTTAGTAAAGTAAATAATAAATAATAAAATACATTTAAAAAGTAATAAATAAATAACTAATTAAAGGATGTTTGATATCAGCTATTTTCATAATATCCGATATGCTGATATTGTCCAACTCTTAATTTCCGATTCCTATATCAACAGATAACTATATGTGTAACATCACATATCTCCTGTTGTGGAATTAACACATTGGTTGTGAAGCTCTAGCAATTAGCTTCTCGAAGTGGCTGTAAACAACATTGTACAACTTGATAAAGCAAACGTCTAAGAAATACTTGCGTTTGGCATGGCAAAGTGTGGTTCAAGGAACTCCACAAGTTTGGTAAATCCGGCGTCTTGCACGATAGAAAAGGGCTGTTTATTCACTGCGATACACTCGATTTTCAAATTAATGGCTTTTGCCCTGTGGTGTTTTTTTGTTGTATTTTTGTTTTTTTCGAGGTTCCATCTCACATTACCAACGCTTTGTATGCATTGCAAATTGCAAGTTTAATACTTGGAAATAATTCCAAACCACAGACAAAACAGCACAGAGCAAGCAAAGTTGTTACTGCAGCCGCCCAAGTTTACATGCTTCACAAAGCGGTTCGATGAGGTCATCATTTGTGCACCACAAAATATGGGAGCCCATATGCCAATAGACAGCATTTTTAAAAATGTGTTGTTTTATTATAGGGAAAACCAATATTGACCCCTATTACATTTTTATGCTAATATCAAGCTCTACTAATAATACAGTATAAAAATAAATACACAAAAATATAACAATAATAAACAAAAATCATTCTATATAAATGTCTACATGTGCTATGCAATTGCCCAGTCCAGGGTCTACCCCACCTCCCACCCAAAGTCAGCTGGCATTGGCTCCAGCATACTCCCACAACCCTAATGACGATGAAGCGGCATAGAAAATTGATGGATGAATGGCATTCCACATAAAATATCACAATACCTTCTCTTCCGGCGTTGAGGCCACCAGGGTGAAGCTCTCTTCTGGACACGTGATTTTAATGGCATAGCTGAAAACACATTCAGTTGTATAAATCAAAGTACGAGGGGGTGGTGGTGGTATCATACATAATTAAAGACAAAGCTTTGTGTTATTTAGTTTAATACCAAAGTATTTCCTATATTCTATATTTTTCCATACAGACCTGATCAAAATCTTAAGACCAGTTTAAAAAAATGCTAGAATTTACCTTTTGTACATTTGGATCTTATTGAGGTTTTAAGTACAGCTACAATATAGAAAAAGCAAGAAGGGGGAGTGTGTCAAAAAGCACTTTGAAAAATGTATTTATTTGAAACAACAATTAAACTGAAATAGGCTGTTTATCAGCTGATCAAAAGTTTTAAGACCATTGCTAAAAAAAAATGACAAAAAACTCTCCAAACCAGAACAATACATTTACTCAGTTGGACTCAGTAATGAGTAGCTCCATCGTTCTTGTTGATCACATAAAAAAATTTGTTTGGGCATGCTTCACAAAAGGTGTCAACTGTCTGGTACTGATGGCTTTTTTTGGTCAATTTCCCTTGACATCCATCCCCAAATGTTCTCTATGGGATTTAAATCAGGGGAACATGCAGGATTGTTCAAAAGAATGATGTTATTCTCCCTAAAATGTCCTTCATCAAGCGAGAGAAAAATTTCTCAGTAGGACTCAGTTATGAGTAGCTCCACCACTCTTGTTAATAAGTCAACTCTGAGCGACCACAACTTTAATTGACTATTATGATTGTTACTATATCAAGCAAAAGATGGTAATTAAAGAGACATAGGGAATGTTTATTCAGATGGAACAAATCCATACGTTACAATAGTAAATTTTATTGCAAATGTCAATCCAAATTCAACTAAAACCAGCAGAATGTGTACCTGGAGAGCAGTGATGAAGTCTATTCAAGGGTCAAAATGTGTGCCATTTACAAAAAAAATACATATACCTGCATGTCGGCAGTTCTTCTTTTTTTGCATGATGGAAGTCTTTTAGTCTTTTAGTAAGTGAAGTGTTTTATGAAGGTATTTTTATATTCTATATCTACCACATGGTTACAAGAAGTCAATAAAGAAACACAATACCGCTATTATGCACTGTTTTAATGAAACGGTCATTAGGCATTATTTCATAGCACTTGTATCTACACTCAAGTGTTTGGAATACAAATAAAATTACATTTTTAAAAAAACGTATACAGTAGCGGTATTTACAAAAACAACTTACCATCCACTGTTGTTGTCAGGAAGTGGTTTTACCCACAAACAGTTCAGTGGGTAAACATGATGAGTGGAGAACTGGAAAGAGAGAAGGTTTTTTGTTCATGTTTTTCATGATTTATTGACAAATTTTTTTCATGTTTTTTTCTTTTCAGAGATTTTTCAGCATTGCAAAAGTAAAATGTAACTGCTATTCATTACATGTGGTTTAACACCACTAGCATTTTATTTTGTGTAGATAGTTTGGGTTACTTTACTCCGCCAATGAAATGGTGGACATGTAAGAAACACTGGTGTTGCTATCCTCTACAGCCTAGGTTCCCAATGAGACGTACGGGTACCTCCAGTTGTATGCCAATTGTCATAGGAGGTACATAAAAAAAAGTTAAAAACATTACTGTCTATCACAATTATGAGTGCACCTGAACGCCTCACAGCATAGACAACACAGAGCAGAAAGAAGGAATAGGACAGAGCATGAAGTTCGTCATTGCTCTGTGTTCGTTACATGAACAAATAAATCAGTTTGACGATTATGTTGTGCATTAAAAGTGTTTTATCTTGAAGATTTCTTGAAGGTGTTCCAATCCCCACACTGTGAAAACCTGTCAATGTACAGTAATTTCTGGTGTATAAGACTACCCGCTGCAGCCACTAAATTTAAAGAGAAACAGATCTGTACATACAGAGTGAAGAGATTATAATATGGTCATAAATTAGCCGCACCGCTCTAAAAGCCACAGGGTTCAACGGCCTATACACCGTAAACTACGGTATGTGTGTGTCCGGATAAGAGAGTAGGAATTTCCCTGAAAATAAGGATTTATTGCTGGTTGCTTTTTTATTTTGGATACTGCGTTATCATGTTTCTTAAACTTTCCTTTTCAGTCTGGTATCAAATTAATATGTAGACCGAAATCACAGTGATCATGAGTGTACAAAATTCAAAAGCTCAAGTTCAACCCATTCAAACGAAAGGATCCTAAAATCCTAAGTAGGACTCATGTAAATCTTTTATAAAACTTTTACCATGCAAAATACTTTTTTTTTACTCGAATTAGCTACTTCCTGTGAAATTAATCAACAAATTAATCATTTTCAATATTTCAAGTTAATGAAGATGAATAAAACGTTTTATTTTTTAAGTGTGCAGGAGTAAGTGCTACATGGTTTCAAGTCAAATGTCTAGAGGGGTAGGTGAATTTGAAAGGTTTGGGAACCATTGCTCTACAGTACACTATAAAACTTATGAGCAAAAAGAGACACACACAAAAAGTACACAACATGTCAAAATAAAAGAAAAATGGGAGAAATAGAGCTAGTGATGTCATATGCCAGCCACAATGCAGCATTGTGTTAGAGCGTCACTTGCTTTGTGATACTGTATTAACACCTCGACCCACCTCCCCCCAATACACCAGCATGATTGGAAAGTTGGTTACAAGGTCCATGCATAAAATAGATTTTAACTTAAGATGCATGCAAAGTTAAATCTGCAATCAGATCATACCTGTATAATATAAGTATGATGCAGCACAGTTATAAATCACTACAACTACAATACTACAACTATTTTGTGGTGGCTCTCAGATTGTCCAGGTGTACCAAATGTTTTGGCTGCTCAGTGTAAAGAGGATGATTAGTCTGCAGCAGTGTTAAGCAGCGCTCGAGCCTGCACTGGCTCAGACACAAAAATGTAGTGGTTTTAGGTCAACCGCCCATTTAACATAACATGCAGTCCTGTTTTAAGATGAGAAAATCATCCTCCCATGTCAGCGTGAACATCGACAAGCCCACCCATGCTGCTGCTGCTGCATACCACTTGGTTAACTTGCGTCACGTGTACTTACAAGGTTCTGAGAGGGAATGGCGCGCTAAGTGAATGAAAGACAATGACACATGATACAATGCATTATGGTTGAAAGGAAACGTGTAAATTCAATAATACCACTTCATACTAATAAGATGCTTTTTCAACTATGTCACAATGCTGAAATGCATTTTTTTCTTGACATGTACATAACTAGTATCCCATGCTACCTTTCATTTTTAGTATGTGGCCCTTGGTGTAAGAAGTTTGGACACCCCTGCCCTTCTTGGGGAAAGTGTGTTGCAGTTGTTTCAATTAGTATAGTTATACTATATGAATATTAGTTATAAACCTAATAGGAATGCGGTTTTGATTACATTTCCTTGATCGACTGTGTAGAAAAATTATCAATTAATCAATAACGAGCATAGGTTCCAGTCTGCAGGGTGTTTAGGCTGTCTGCCATAAATTTGTCATGTACTGCAAGTGCATATGCATACCTGTATGTGAACCAGTGCATCATTGAACAGTATGAACCAGTGGTTGGAGAAGCGCCCAGCACCCTGCAGGGTCAGGGTTCTATTGCTGCTTTCACATAGTACGCGACGCTGTGGGAGACGCAGACCCTCCTGAAAGACACACAATCAGGTGTGTATGTGTGGAACTTCTGCTAATAAAAAAAAAACCACATTGCCACAGTTTTATTTCAGTGTTCCTCACATTCTCTCCTTCGCTTTACCCGTATACCATTATATTCCAAACTACATCTACAATAATCGACCAAATAATGTTTTTAAATATATACAGAGGATATAAAACTCACTGTGTTTTTCCCTGAGTGAGTCTTCCAGAAGAGGAAAGTGGCTTCAGCCTCCTTCTTCCTTCTCAGCAGTGATGCAGATAGGCTTTCATACTGCATACAGCTCTGATGGAGTGACTGATACTCTGTTGTAAGCTTGGAGACAACAGAACATTTTATAGTTCAACAAAAAGAAATCTGTCCTGCTTGATTTAAAACAGAATAAATTCAGTGTCCAGGTTGCAGGGGTGTCCAACTTTCATCACTATCAACTATTTTTGTTTTATTTATGACTGGCAACATTTGAAATTGTACATTACTTTATTTACTAAGCACCTCCCCACTCAAACAGTGTGTCTATCGTCTTTACCCGGTAGCTTTCCTGTGGGACAAAAACAAGCTCTGAAATAACTGCATTGTTTGTTTTAAAAACAAAATGTCACTGTCATAAAAAGTCACATTTGGGAGTCTGAAAACCAGAAGCTAGACGGATAACTCTAGCTACCAATCTAACTAGCTGCTGACAGTGACAGCTTGGCAAAGCATTTAAACTAAAGTCAAATGACAATAGGTTTCATAAAGGAGTGATCAAACATGCTGGCATCGATTGGTGTAGTCTGTGGCAAGCTGGAGCAATAGCGGTTTTTGACTATTGTTAGTTAAACCCCCCTCTGGAGCCAGGCCTGGAGGTGGGGCACGATGGCGAGCGTCTGGTAGCCGGGCCTATACCCATGGGGCCCGGTCGGACACAGCCCGAAAAGGTAATGTGGGTCCCCCTTCCCATGAGCTCACCACTAGTGGGAGGGGCCAAAGGGGTTGGGTGCAAAGAGAGCTGGGTGGCGGCCTGAGGCAGAGGCCTTGGCGTTCCAATCCTCGGCTACAGAAGCTAGTTGTTGGTACGTGGAATGTCACCTCTCTGGCGGGGAAGGAGCCTGAGCTGGTGCGTGGGGTGGAGAAATTCCGGCTAGATATAGTCGGACTCACCTCAACGCACAGCAAGGGCTCTGGAACCAGTCCTCTCGAGACGGGCTGGATTTCATTCCACTCTGGTGTTGCCGGCAATGAGAGGGGACGGCCAGGGGTGGCAATTCTTGTTGCCCCCCAGCTCCAAGCCTGCACATTGGAGTTTAACCGGGTAAACGAGA
Organism: Oostethus manadensis; assembly: GCA_024372805.1. Classification (NCBI taxonomy): domain Eukaryota; kingdom Metazoa; phylum Chordata; class Actinopteri; order Syngnathiformes; family Syngnathidae; genus Oostethus; species Oostethus manadensis. Next base: position 969,176 of record QODF01000179.1, on the reverse strand, counting down.
AGGTGGTTTCCCTATGCCTTCGGGTGGGGGGACGCTTATGCGCCAAACAGCAGTTCAGAATAACCGCCCTTTTTGGAGTCCTTAGAGGAAGTAATAGAGAGTGCTCCCCGGGGGATTACCTTGTTCTACTGGGTGACTTCATCGCTCATGTTGGCAACAACAGTGAGACCTGGAGAACTGTGATTGGGAGGAACGGCCCCCCTGATCTTAACCCGAGCGGTGTCTTGTTATTGGACTTCTGTCCTTGTCACGGATTGTCTATAACGAACACCATGTTCAAGCATAAGGGTGTCCACATGTGCACTTGGCACCAGAACACCCTGGGCCGCAGTTCAATGATTGAGTTTGTGGTTGTGTCGTCGGACATGCGGTCACATGTTTTGGACACTCGGGTGAAGAGAGGGGCGGAGCTGTCAACTGATCACCACCTGGTGGTGAGTTAGTTCCGATGGTGGGGGGGGATGCCGGTAAGACCTGGCAGAAACAAACGCATTGTGAGGGTCTGCTGGGAAGATCTGGGAGAGTCCCCTGTCAGAAGGAGTTCCACCCCCACCTACGGGAGAGCTTTGACCATGTTCCGAGGGAGGCAGCGGACATTGAATCCGACTGGGCGATGTTTCGTGCCTCCATTGTCGATGCGGCTAATCGGAGCTGTGGCCTTAAGGTAGTCGGTGCCTGTCGGGCTGGTAATCCCAGAACCCGTTGGTGTCCACTTGTTGGTGCCGTCAAGCTGAAGAAAGAGTCCTATCAGGCTGTTTTGGCCCATGGGACTGGAGGCAGCTGACAGGTACCGGATAGCCAATTGGCCTGCAGCTCTGGCAGTCGCTGAGGCAGAAACCCGGACATGGGAGGAGTTCGGAGAGGCCATGGAAAACGACTTCCGGATGGCTTCAAAGAGATTCTGGACCACCATCCGCCGTCTCAGAAGGGGGAAGCAGTGCACAGTCAACACCGTGTATGTTGGGGACAGTGTGCTGCTGAACTTGACTCGAGATGTTGTGGACTGGTGGAGGGAATACTTTGAAGACCTCCTAAATCCCACCGACACGCCTTCCAACATGGAAGCTCTGAAGAGGGTTCGCCTATCTCTGGGGCTGAGGTCACTGAGGTGGTCAAAAAGCTCCTTGGTGGCAGGGCCCCGGGGGTGGATAAGATCCGCCCGGAGTTCCTTAAGGCCCTGGATGCCCCTGGATGTGTTTTGTGGACATGGAGAAGGCATTCAACCGTGTTCCTCTGGGAATACTGTGGGGAGTGCTCCGGGAATATGGGGTGTCGTACCACCTTATCCAGGCGGTTTGTTGACCGGTGTCAGACTTTGGTTCGCACTGCCGGCAATAAGTCGGACCCGTTTCCAGTGAGGGTTGGACTCCTCCAGGGCTGCCATTTGTCACCGATTCTGTTCACTGCTTTCATGGACAGAATTTCTGGGCGCATCCAGGGTGTTAAGGGGTTTCAGTTTGGTGGCCGCAGGATTCCATCTCTGCTTTTTGCAGATGATGTAGTCCTGTTGGCTTCATCGAGCCGTGACCTTCAACTCTCACTGGATCGGTTCGCAGCTGAGTGTGAAGCGGCTGGGATGGGAATCAGCACCTCCAAGTCCGAGTCCATGGTTCTCTCCCGGGAAAGGTTGGAGTGCCATCTCCGGGTTGGGGATGAGGTCCTGGCCCAAGTGGAGCAGTTTAAGTACCTCGGGGTCTTGTTCACGAGCGATGGAAGGATAGAACGTGAGATGGACAGGCGGATTGGTGCAGCGTCTGCAGTGATGCGGACTCTGCACCGGTCTGTCGTGGTGAAGAGAGAGCTGAGCCAAAAGGCAAAGCTCTCAATTTACCGGTCGATCTACGTTCCTACCCTCACCTATGGTCATTAGCTTTGGGTAGTGACCAAAAGGACAAGATCGCGGGTGCAAGCGGCCGAAATGAGTTTTCTCCACAGTGTGGCTGTGCTCTCCCTTAGAGATAGGGTGAGAAGCACTGTCATCCGGGAGAGACTCGGAGTAGAACCGCTGCTCCTCCGCATTGAGAGGAGCCAGATGAGGTGGCTCGGGCATCTGGTTAGGATGCCTCCCGAACGCCTTCCTGGGGAGGTGTTCAGGGCACGTCCAACCGGTAGTAGGCCTCCAGGAAGACCCAGGACACGTTGGAGAGACTATGTCTCCCAGCTGGCCTGGGAACGCCTCGGCATTCGCTGGGAAGAGCTGGACGAAGTGGCCAGGGAGAGGGAAGTTTGGGCTTCTCTGCTTAGGTTGCTGCCCCTGCGACCCGACCTCGGATAAGCGGAAGAAAATGGATGGATGGACTTTTGTTTCTTGTTGCGACAATACGGGACAATGTCCCTTGTCGGCTTAACACTGCTGTTGGCAACCCTCCTTGACACATCACACATGTAGCGTTTGTTGCCGAACGCAATTGTTTTTTGTGATCAGCTTTGAAAGGCATTTATCGACATGTGCTGATCAAGTGCTTTTTTACATAAATCGTCAATCGGAGCATCCCTAATTATTTCTTTTTTTGTCAAGCGTTGAGATTTCCCACTGCCGTGAGATTTCCCACTTTTTTCAGCAGTCCATGAACAGACCATTGAGACTCAAAAGTGAAACTTGTACATCTATACCAGACATCTACAGGACATATACACCGCAAGTCCGATTCCATCTGTTCATAGATCATCTTACATTATCATTCATTAGTGGTGAGGTGAAATATTCTATACTTTAAAATGCATTTAAAAAGTGTGTGAGTCTTGTGTCAAAAATAGACATTTTTATAGTTGTGTCTTTTGCTCACGTATTTTCACCATTTTACTGTTTTAGCCTCACCACATGGTAGCAGGCTTCCATTTTGTGCAGAACTTGGCTGTACTGGTGGAGCTGCTGCAGAGGCCAGTACAACAAGGTAACCAGATCAACACCACCACTGCCTGACAGGTCAGATTCAGAGAGCTGTGCAAGTTTCATCTGCTGGGAACCTAAACACTCACTGGACAAACAGAGAGAGGCTTTAGAGACTCTAGTAGCATACTTCATGAAAAGTCTGATGCTAATGTTTCCTCACACGTAGTGACCAAATCTTTTAATAATCAAATGAAGCTTACATGGAGAGCTTATGGAGCAACGGAAATCCACCCATGACCTGGAAGTTACCTACAGCCGTGCAATATCTGGACAGACAGGGAGAATTTCACAATGTCAACGTCTCCAGACAAGAGTATTTATCACGTGTGTTATATTGGACAGGTTATTTTACAAGGACAGGTTAGGTTAGTCAATACCACACTTGTTATTTAATGCTTGCAAGTCGACCTTACACAGTGTAGATGTCCAGGAAGTGCTGAGTGTGGACGAGCAGGTGGAGAGAAGTGATGTCAAGGCATTGCACCTTGTGCACAAAACGGCTGAGAAATGTAGAGTGTTGACCAATAAGGGTGCTCAGATGATTAAACGTCCCACAAAGCGAAAGGAAGAGGCGGGAGCACGTCTCACCAAGGGAGAGACGTACACTCTCTGTGGGAAAACACACATTGTTCAAAACTAGTGTGCAATACAACAGCATCACTTCAATGTCTCAAAAGCTAAAGTTTAGGCTTTTGGTGATGAGTCTATTGTTCCTGCCTTACCAACCACAGTAGAATGGTACCTAAAGGGTGTCACTGCCTCCCAATATCGGTGATGTGGAAAATGAAGGTTTACTTCTACAAATGCCACTGTGGTAAATTGAACTGAACCATGATCTACAAAACTGTAAATACAAGTGTAGACCAGAAATAGTCACTCACCTTTGTTGTACAGTGGCGTGAGAAGCAGCTTCCTGACACTGCTCAACCAATAGTAAAACTTCCTCTCTATAAACCCCAGTTCACAGATGGTGGAGATGAAACACGTGTTGTAGCGGTCTGCCAGCAGCGCGCACCTTTGGCCACCGCTGGCCACACTGCTGATGTAATCCATCTATAAAGACAAACCACACACACTCTCAAGTCATTACATAAATGAAAAAAACAAAAGAAACTCAATTAGCACTAAGGTGGGTGAAGGTACATAAAAACCCTTCTGTATAACAACACGTACAGAGAGTACTCAGTGCTTTTCCAGATTTATTTTATTACCCACAGGTGAATAAGCAAAAAAAGCCAAGAATTTCAGAAATGCCTACCATTTAGGGGTGTGACGATTCATTCACTAGATTGATGTATCGATTTACAGTATATTCCTATTATCCAATTACATTCATCTGAGTTTGCCAAAATGCCATTCCAGACGACATACAGTCTTTCAATCGATCGATCGCTTGAAAGGTTATCAATCAATTTAATCGATAATAGGAAATAAAGCTTTGGATTTAAGCACTGCAGGTTTTATATGGATGGGGTTTTTTTTGCTATTTTAATGAGAAAGACGTTAAACGTTTCCCTTGAAACAGTTTGATTTGTCGTAAGTCGCCTAGGCAGGCCTCTGTTAACTGGGGCGCATGGATAACATCATGTGACGCTGAGCGTGCATCCCTTTGTTAGAAAAGTCCGTGTGGACGTCCTAGAATATGCAATTGTTCACAGGATATGGGGTGTATTTTCATTTGTATACATGTTTGTTAGCTAGATTAGTTCTCTTCTATGTGTTATGGGATTTATACTGAGTGTTGGACCACATCCAAAGTTAGGTCCAACTTGAAGCCCAAACTCAAAGATGGGAGGGTCAGGACAAAATAAAAGGTACGTATCGAGCGTTAAGTTTGTGCATGTTTGTGTTCTGGTTGAATGGGGGGCTTGTTGTTTGGGAGCCAATGCTGTTCTGGAGTATGTTCCATTTTTTCTTGCAATGATAAGCATGTTATCAAACACCTCCACATAGCTTTATTAGCGTCCGTGCAAACATTACAGTATGTAGGATATTCATTCACTTTCATATCTATCTCCATTTCATTCAAATGTGTTGGTGCGAAATAACTTCTTTAATACTCTGGTTAGCAAAGTAAATCTTCTTTTCCTTTCAGCTTATCCCTTCAGGGGTCGCCACAGCGAATCATTTGCCTACATCTAACCCTGTCTTCTGTATCCTCTTCTCTTGCGCCAACTACCTTCATGTCCTCTTTCACTACAGCCATAAACCTACTCTTTGGTCTTCCTCTAGGCCTCCTGCCTGGCAATTTAAATCTCAGCATCCTTCTACCAATATATTCACTATCTCTCCTCTGGACATGTCCGAACAATCTCAGTCTGGCCTCTCTGACTTTATCTCCAAAACGTCTAACATGCGCTGTCCCTCTGATGTGCTCATTCCTGATACTGTCCATCCTGGTCACACCCAAAGAGAACCTCAGCATCTTCATCTCTGCTACCTCCAGCTCCGCCTCCTGTCTTCCTGTCTTTTCCTCAGCGGCACTGTCTCTAAACCAAACAACATTGCTGGTCTCACCACAGTTTTGTACACCTTTCCTTTCATTTTAGCTGAAACTCTTCTATCACAAATCACACCCGACACTTTTCTCCACCCATTCCAGCCTGCCTGCACACGCTTCTTCACCTCTTTTCCACACTCTCCATTGCTCTGGACTGTTGACCCTAAGTTCTTAAAATCCTCCACCTTCTTTATTATCACTCCCTGCACCCGCACTCTTCCACTTGGGTCCCTCTCATTTTACATGTACTCCGTCTTGCTGCGGCTGACCTTCATTCCTCTCCTTTCAGGGGCAAACCTCCACCCCTCAAGCTTCTCCTCCACCTGTTCCCTGCTCTCGCTACATATCACAATGTCATCAGCAAACATCATAGTGCATGGAGATTCCTTTCTAACCTTGTCCGTCAACCTGTCCATCAATATAGCAAACAAGAAGGTGCTAAGAGCTGATTCCTGAGGGAGTCCCACCTTCACTTGGAACTCCTCTGTCACACATACATCACACCTCACTGCTGTCTTACAGTCCTCGTACATGTCCTGCACCGCTCTAACATACTTCCTAGCCACTCCAGACTACCTCATACAATACCACAGTTTCTCTCTGGGCACCCTGTCATAAGCTTTCTCCAGATCTACAAAACACAATGCAGCTTAACTCTGACCTTTCCTATACTTCTCCATCAACATCCTCAAAGCAAATACTGCATTACTAGTACTCTTTTTTTGGCATAAAACCGTACTGCTACTCACAAATGCTCACGTTTGCCCTTAGTCTAGCTTTAACTACTCTTTCCAATAACTTCATTGTATGGCTTATTAGCTTTATTCCTCTGTAGTTTCCAAAACCTTGCACATCTCCCTTGTTCTTAAAAATGAGCACCAGCACACTTCTCCTCCATTCCTTAGGCATCTTCTCATTATCTAAGATCCTGTTAAACAACCCAGTCAGGAACTCTACTTCCACCTCTCCTAGACACTTCCATACCTCCACAGGTTTATCATCCGGACCGAGTAGCTTTCCATTCTTCATTCTCTTCAATGCACTCCTCACTTCTTCCTTACTAATCTTTGCTACTTCCTGGTCCACAAAAGTCACCTCTTCTACTCGTCGTTCTCTCTCATTTTCCTCATTCATCAACTCTTCAAAGTACTCTTTCCATCTTCCCATGACATTACTGGAACCTGTCAATACCCTTCCATCCCTATCCTTAATCGCCCTTACCTGCTGCACGTCCTTCCCATCTCTGTCCCTCTGCCTTGCCAACCTGTAACGATCTTTCTCTCCCTCCGTGCTGTCCAACCTAGCATACAAGTCATCATAAGCCCCTTGTTTGGCCTTTGCCACCTTTACTTTCACCTTACGCTGCATCTCTCTGTACTCCTGTCTACTCTCTTCAGTCCTCTCAGTGTCCCACTTCTTCTTTGCTAACCTCTTACTCTGTATACACTCATGCACCTCCTCATTCCACCACCAAGTCTCCTTATCTACTTTCCTTCCAGATGATCACAGTTGCTGTAGTTGTCCAGTCATCTGGAAGGACTTCCTGGCCACCCGTAGCCTTTTTCAACTCCTTCCTAAAAGTCTTGCAACACTCCTCCTTTTTCAGCTTCCACCATTTCGTCCTCTGCCTTTACCCTCTTCATCTTCGTCACCACTAGGTTAGCAAAGTGAATGAGGTATCAAATTGAAGTTAGTCATGTTTTATCAGATAGACTTAATCATTTAACCTGTTTATTTATTCTTTATTAATTCAACCTGAAGTGTTGTTTGCACATTATTCAAATAAAACGTGAATGCAATTCACAGAATTGTTGTTTACTTGTTTGTTTATATCCATACTTAATGTATACCTGATTCTTTTACAAAATGCAAAGGGAATTTAGGAAACTTCAACTCCACTGTCTATTTTCCAGCTATTTATTTCACCGTCAGACTGCTTGGATTTTTGGCTAAAAAGTTACTGAATTGATTTAAAGTTACTGAAATGTTTCGGACCGTATCGTCCTAAATGAACCAATATCGTCTTTGAATCAAATCTACAACCACAAATCGCAATACAAATCGAATCATTGTTAAAATGAATCGTTACACCATACTGCCAACATCCACACATTCAAGGTCAACACATTTTTGCGATTTGGGTCCACACACCTCCATGCAGAAAGGCAGCAAAGCGGGTATGACTCTGTAATTCTCTGCCCTGTTGGGTGACCTCTGGCAGGACCGTTTGCTCTGGTAGGGTGTCACACTCTGCTTTGACCTTGGCTCCTGCTGCTGTCCACAGTACAATAGGACAGGCTGATCACTGTCTCCATCAGCTAAGAGGAGGGAGTGGCTCTGTCCCGCTGACACATCCCAGGTCCGAAGATCGTCAGACAACTACAAAGTCAAGAAGTGCAAATTAGTGAAAATAAAATTGAATATCTTGAATTCATATTTTCAACATCAGCTGGCCACTGACGCTACAAAGACAATAACGGTCATTCTGCAGCTGTTCAGTTATTAAATCAGCCTTAACTTTCAGAAGATTCTGTGTTCTAACATTATAGGGACAACAACGGTAAAATTGGCGGAAATTTACTTTATATGGTCTCCATTAAACTACATATACAGTGACCCATTAACACTAATGTTTATTGGCTTTATTACCAATATCCAATGTATCAATATCTTACAGTACTTTATTACTGATACAGACATCAACAAATATCGACAGATAGGTTTTAGGATTTACATGCAATAATCTCACATTTTATATGGCATGGAAAAAGTTTACATGCTCCCATTTAAAATTGTCCAGTTCATAAGCCGAAGGAGGATTACAATTACCAAATGTTTTATATTATATTTCCTTTGGCTGCGAACAAGCAACAGAATTATTCCACCCAATTTAAGACAAAGATTGGATTAGCGTAGAAAGGCAAATGTTAATGAATTTGGACATCAAAATGGAGTTTATACAGGGAGTGCAAAATTATTAGTCAAATGAGTATTTTGACCACATCATCCTCTTTATGCATGTTGTCTTACTCCAAGCTGTATAGGCTTAAAAGCATACTACCAATTAAGCATTTCAGGTGATGTGCATCTCTGTAATGAGAAGGGGTGTGGTCTAATGACATCGAAAACTTACATCAGGTGTGCATAATTATTAGGCAACTTCTTTTCCTTTGGCAAAATGGGTCAAAATAAGGACTTGACAGGCAACGGAAAGTAAAAAATAGTGAGATATCTTGCAGAGGGATGCAGCACTCTTAAAATTGCAAAGTTTCTGAAGCGTGATCAGCAAACAATCAAGTGTTTCACTCAAAATAGTCAACAGGGTCGCAAGAAACCGAGGCGCAAAATAACTGCCCATGAACTGAGAAAAGTCAAGCGTGCAGCTGCCAAGATGCCACTTTCCACCAGTTTTGCCATATTTCAGAGCTGCAACATCACTGGAGTGCCCAAAAGCACAAGGTGTGCAATACTCAGAGACATGGCCAAGGTAAGAAAGGCTGAAAAACGACCACCACTGAATAAGACACATAAGCTGAATCGTCAAGACTGGGCCAAGAAATATCTGAAGACAGATTTTTCTAAGGTTTTATGGACTGATGAAATGAGAGTGAGTCTTGATGGGCCTGAAGGATGGGCTCATGGCTGGATCGGTAAAGGGCAGAGAGCTCCAGTCTGACTCAGACTCCAGCAAGGTGGAGGTGGAGTACTGGTTTGGGCTGGTATCATCAAAGATGAGCGTGTGGGGCCTTTTTGGGTTGAGGATGAAGTCAAGCTCGACTCCCAGTCCTACTGCCAGTTTCTGGAAGACACCTTCTTCAAGCAGTGGTACAGGAAGAAGTCTGCATCCTTCAAGAAAAACATGATTTTCTTGCAGGACAACGCTCCATCTCACACGTCCAAGTACTCCACGGCGTGGCTGCCAAGAAAGGGTCTAAAAAAAGAAAAACTAATGACATGGCCTCCTTGTTCACCTGATCTGAACCCCATAGAGAACCTGTGGTCCATCATCAAATGTGAGATTTACAAGGATGGAAAACAGTACACCTCTCTGAACAGTGACTAACACTGTAAGTTTTTAATATAAAACAGGAAATTGGATAAGCCCAATTGAAGCTACTTTTAATATTTTAAAATTATGTCATAACGTACTTGGAGTAAACTGAGCTGCATCTGTGAACCAACCCATTTGGTATAACACTAATATTTTAATGATTAAAAATCTAGGTAAGTGGAATACATGGAAAGATAGAGGTATTACTAGACTTCATTTCATATCAGTGAATTATCTAATCAATATAATATACCCAGAAGTCATTTTTAAACTATGTCCCCTCAAAACATGCAATAAAAATGTATAATCCTCGAAAGTATGACTTGTAATAGTCACAAGTTTGAAGATACACTTTTAAAACAAGAGTTAATTAAGAAAAATTTAGTTGAAAAGTTTTATAAAATAATAAATGAACATCATACTAGGAATGCAAATAATACTTGTATTAAAAAAAATAGATTACTGATTTAGATAATTTAGAAAAATATATATCATGGAATTATTTTTGGAAAAATGCTAAGCAGCCTTTTATGTGTGTTAAAAACAGGCTGTGTCAATTTAAAATTCTTAATAGATTGTATTTTACACCTTCTCAGTTGTTTAAAATGGGCACAGTAGACACTAAGTTGTGTGTAAAGTGCCAAATAGGGAACCCTTATGCATCTATTGTGGGAATGTCAGAGAATAAAAGAATTGTGGTCTAAAATAACGACCTGGCCAATGTCTACAGGTCCATACCCCACAAGCTGGTCGGGTTTGCACTGCACCTCCTCCATCATGTTTCCCGTAAGATCAAGGACCTAATTCTGGATTACTACAATAATTTCAGGATGAGGATAACTTCAGGGCGAGAAACATCAGACTGGCACCGCATTGAGAAAGAAATAATAACAGGCTGTACCATCTCTGTTATTCTTTTTGCTCTTGCCATGAACATGGTGGTCAAGTTAGCTGGGGTGGAATGTAGCGGGCCCATAACCAAGGCAGGTGTACGTCAGCCCCCTATAAGGGCCTACATGGACAACGTTACCATCACAATATCGGTCCTAGAGTGCAAGGACTTGAGAGACACATCACCTGGGCAAGGATGAGTTTCAAACCCTCCAGGTTAAGGTCCATGGTACTGAAGAAGGCTAAAATGATTGACAAGTTCTGGTTTTCCATCTCAGGAACTGTCATCCCTACCATCATGGAGATCCCTGTCAAGAGTTTGGGGAAGCTCTTTGACTCCAGCCTAAAAGACTTGGCAGCCATCCAGAAGACAAATGAAGAACTTGGAGCTTGGCTTACCAAAGTTGACAGGTCTGGTCTGCCTGGTAGATTCACTGACTGGATATACCAGCATTCTATCCTACCCCAAATCCTGTGGTCCCTACTGGTTTATGCAGTTCCAATAACAGTAGAGGCCGTAGAATGGAAGATCAGTGGCTTTCTTCAAAAGTGTCTGGGCCTTCCATGTAGTCTCAACAGCTCAGCACTGTATAGAACGAGTAACATTTTTCAGCTGCCCTTCAGTGGCCGGAGTGAAGAATTCATAATGGTATGCACCAGAGAAGCCCTACAGTACAGGGACTCCAGAGACAGCAAAAAGTCATCAACAGGCATTGAGGTGAGAACAGGAAGGAAATGGATGGTCAGAAGAGCAGTGGAGGTGACAAGAGTCACGGTCAAGACAAAAGGCACTTTTGGGCAGCGTGGCGTCAGGCAGAGCGGGCTTGGGCTACTTTCCAAAGACAGTAGTCAGCCAGGCTCGCGGCAAGGAGCGACACCATTTACTTCAGGAAGAAGTCCGGGCAGGCGTGGAGGAAGAGCGAGGGAGCAGGCCAGTAGGACTCCAGAAGCAGGGTGCGTGGACAAGGTGGCAGAGTGCACAGCAGCGCAAGATCACCTGGGCAAACATCTTACAGGCAGATTTTAATCAGGGCCATTCCCTGGGGCAGGCTGTCTATGATGCCTTTCCGAGCCCAGCGAACCTCCATGTTTGGGGGAAGAGCGAGACACCCTCCTGCCTTCTTTGCTTGGGAAGAGGCTCCTTAGAGCATCTCGTAGCTGCTGCCCAAAGGCCGTGGCAGAAGGTCGCTATCGTTGGTGCCATGACCAGGTGCTTAAGGCAATTGCTGTGAGCTTAGCCATAGCCATTCACAACATCAAACATCAGCAGGTGTCAAAGAAGATAGTGCCCTTTATCAGAGCTGGAGATAAACCATAGGTGCGCCCTCAATTAACAGACTTCCTCCACATGGCCTCTGACCAGAAATTGTTGGTGGACCTGGGAAAACAGCTGCAGTTCCCACAACACTTTGTAACAACAAATCTCCATCTTCTTGTGTATAAATCATTGGGTGTTTTGATACATCAAATTACAGAATTGAAGGATTGAAGGAACAGAAAGTATTAACAGAATTAACAGAATATGTGGAATATGCATCACTACACACTCCAGAATTAAGCTTGCTTGTCCAAATGTTCTTTTGCTTACCTCAGGTGACAAACTACAAGTTAAATTTGTAGTTTTGGAGGTTGTCTGTGGGTTGTCTTTTGACAATTCTCACCATGCTTCGCCTTAGCCTCTCTTGTTATTATTTTCCTAGGCCTACTACTTCTGGCCTTAACAATAACTCCAATGTTTGTGGTCTTCAATTTCCTCATTATGTTCTTCACAGTGGAAAATGATAGCTGAAATCTCTGACATAGCGTTTTGTAGCCTTCGTGTAAACCATGATGTTCAACAATCTTTATTTTCAGGTCATTTTGCAGCTGTCTGGAGGACCCCCATGTTGCCTGTTTTCCATTTTCTGTTTCAAATTAACCTGTGCTAGGTAGATATTAAAACCAACAAAATGACAGGGGTGCACACATTTCTACATCTAATTGTTTTTTAATGCATATTGCAAATCTTGTGATAATCCAATAAACCTCATTTCACTTCTGAAATACTAGTGTCTATCACTTATGTGACATTTCTAAATGAAATAAAATAAGCAAATATCCATTGATTTATTAATGAAAATGATGGAAATTGTCAGAGGTGCCAAAACTTTTGCATACGACTGTATGTCACTAAATACTCATCCAGTTTGTTTAGCACACAAACTTGCAATAATGAGTAAGCAATTGAAAACTGATAATTTCAACAAATTCAGACAACCACTGCGTTTGACGTAGATTCACTCATAGTGTACTAACTAAACATACAGTACGCTGTATAAAATGTTATGGCACTTGTATTATTTTTACTTATTTATACCTTAACCTGCTGTGGGAGAGTAACAGGACTGTTGACATGACCAAGCTGTCCGCACATGTTGCTGCCCCATGAATACACCTGCAATACATAAGCGGCTGTAAACATGTTTGTACCTTTAAAAGAGTTGTTAGTGTGGAAAAAGGCTGTTAGTGTGGAAAAAGGGTGGCATGAAAAGATATTGAAACTGCACAGTTGCAATATCGAGAAAAGGTTTCGTGTGAAGGGGCTGCATTGGTTACACCTCTAAATGTAATAGTTACCTGGCATTGAGCGGTGAGAGCCAGTGAATGATGTGATCCTGCAGCAACTTTGATCACTTCCTCGCCTGTCAAACTCTTAATACAAAGAGGCTGGAGTCTGAAGACACACCCACACACAGACGTGCAACACAAGGAAAATGTTATTTTGATGTAATATTTATTATAACGTTAGTGTTAATGAAGCCAAAAATATTAACCAAAAGTGGTGTAATTTCAAACAATTGTGACAATAAACATATTAATATAATAAATGAAAATAAAAATGTATAATTTTTGCCAAACAATAACTCTTGTAATATAGCCCTATACACCTAACGAAGCGTCCCATGAATACACACAGACCTTGCCAGTTGATCTCCATGGCCCAGTTGCCCCTCAGAGCCCCTGCCCCAACTCCACACCTCCGTCTCCAGGGTCGGAAAACCATCCTCTGTTATTGAGTGAATTGAGCCAAAGGAGGATGGCTTGCTGCCGCAATTGTGCTCTGGATATTGGGTTGCTAGAAGAAAAGCATGTGATCTGATATACTGATAAGTTAACACCGAACACAGCACATGGAAGGCGACATGACTCGAGTGGTTGGGGGTTATCAATTCAGTACATAACTGCATATATCTTTATTTTGAAAAGAGTACCACAAGCTCAAAATGTTTCCAGATTAAATAAATAATTACAGAGTATATTCTAGATATCTGAACTCCTCAACTTTATGAGTGGATGCTAGGTCACACCACTCCACAGAGGATACTGACTGGTCAATTAGAGAACAGAAGCGGTCTTCTACATGTCTTCTTGTCCCGTGTCCCTCAGTTATTCGCACGAGTACCCACCATGGAGAGGTGTTGCAGGCAGGGAGCATCGGCTGTTTCTGGTTTCCCATTCTTGGTTTATGTCTTTGAGGCTGGAGCTCCTGCGTCTTGTGAAGTCTTGAGACTTCTTCTTTGTCAGAGAAAACTCCCCCATGCCCACTGGAGAGGAGGTTTTGAGCACCTCACAGCTGTGATAAGAGAGGTCGCTAATAACCAGGTGCAATACTGCATCGTGATGATTTGTTCAATGTCCTACCACTCTGTCAAGTCATTTTTACAACAGGGGGATAGCAGATCGTTGAAAGGAGTTGAGGAAATGTAGCTGTCATCTGGACACAAAAATGACCAATGTGAAAAACTACTACTTTACTTTAATAAAATTATACTAACTACTAAAAACACATAATTACATAAAAAACACAAGTGACTAACTACACACCAACCTGAAGTGTGGCTGCTAAGCGAGTCTGTATCTCCGAGCCTGCTGTTTTGCATCTCTAATGAGTGACCAGAGAGTTTCCGTAGAAGGTTCTGAAGCTCCAGCTCATTAGGCAAAGCACATTTGTTTTTATCTGTTAAGCCTTGGGGTGGGTATGATGTAGAGCGCCCGTCCGTCTGTGTTATAGGGTCAACTTGATCATTCCTAAGAGAAAGAAGGGAAAAAAAACTAATTCACCAAAATCTGAAAGCAAAATATGCAAATGTATAAAAAGGTATTGTAATACTATACTCTTTGCCGTTGCATATGCTGTTAGAATATGGAAATAAAACAGCTTGATATTCATGGGCACTGTCAGATAGTAGAAACCTTTGTTTGGAGCTTCTTTTGGCTGCGGTCTATGAATCCAAACAAGAGAGACAACAGCTTTTTACCATGTAACCTTTTGTGGTATGCATCCGCACATTCAATATAATTTCAGCTGAGCGTTTATATACCTCTGCTGGCATGCTTTCAGTTAGTTCCACCCCCAGCGGACAGTAGTGAGCATCATCGTTGGCGAGAGACTCTTCTTTCTTTGTCGGCAACATGTGTGATGGGGACCGCCTTTCCAGAGGTTTATGTGTATTCGAGTTTTGTGGAAGTAAACTACGAACCAGAGCTAGGCTGTGGTAGGCCCCACAAGCTACCTGTTTGAAATGGAAAAACACAATACTGAAAATATAACATTAAATTCTGATGTTGAGAGATTAAGTTATCAGAAAGAGATTCTACCTGAATCACGTGCCTGCCTGCTAAATGCTCCACCTACACCAAAGTAAAACAAAAGTTCACATATAATATAAATATATTATAATCAATACATGAAACGCACATTAAAATTAGGGATGCTGATATTGGCATAAAAATTAGATATTGGATAATATCAGCATTGCTTTGGTAATGACATCGGAGTAGCAGTTGCAGTCTGGAATTACACTAATGCCTCGCCGCTTGGCAATTCAAATTTCGGAGCTTCACTCTATCACTTTTTTCAATAATATATAAATTAATAAATCATGCTGGATCGTGGTGTAAAAACAGCCTATTATTAGTAAAAAAATATGGATACCATAGCAAATTGTACATGTTTTTTGCCTAAATTAAGCATTTTCACATATAAAAATGGCTAAATGAATTAAAATACAAATATAAGGCAGTCAGAAGCCACATTCAAAGACAATGAAAAGAAATGTGTTCTACGCACCCGCATTCAATTCTCCTAGCACCAGCATCATTTACAGCATCACACAGCAACATAAGCACGTATCTACATGCAAAATGTCTTATTTACTCTAATGTCTACTATATCAAGTAGAACGGGTATGGAGGTGACTATAGGGGTTGCGATTTTGTGTCTAGAGGGCTCTAATAATGTTAAACGCCATATTTGAAGGTCGTAAACAGGTTTTTTATGCGACAACAAAAATGTTGTATTTGTAAACAAAACCTAGTTTGCAGCAGTTCACTTATCAAAATCGGGTCTGGAACTAATTAATAAATTAGCGACTACTGTACTTATTATGTAATATTAGACCTCAGAAGAATCACTTGCAGTCACCTTTTTGGCACTGCCTACTAACTTGTATTGCCTATTGCAGTATTTGTCTTATTTTGCACAAACTGTTCATTTCTGGCTTCACTAAATAAAATGTTGCATTGTGTGTCTGTGACCTTTTGTGGTTTCCATACAGGAAAGTTGCTTGTGACCAGGCCGAGCTGACAGCCACTGCCCCAGGCCCACAGTTCATTCCGGGCCGAGAGTGCCAAGCTGTGCTCCCGTCCGCACGCCATGTCTGTGATGCGAACCGTCATGGGAGGAAC
This sequence comes from Oostethus manadensis, assembly GCA_024372805.1. Classification (NCBI taxonomy): domain Eukaryota; kingdom Metazoa; phylum Chordata; class Actinopteri; order Syngnathiformes; family Syngnathidae; genus Oostethus; species Oostethus manadensis. Next base: position 953,114 of record QODF01000179.1, on the reverse strand, counting down.
AGCTTCATTGTCCACCACAGCGACAGGGTATGGTTCTGCAACTATCACAAAGCAGGAATCAAACAGAAAAACAAAATGCTATTTGAAATGGGTATCCAGTGCCCCTCATCTGTTTTGCGCTAGCTTTGTAAAAAAAATCAGGAGTTAATGTTTACTTTTTTTCAAGACTGTTATGTTTTGTGTGCAAAACTCTTGAATGTCCACATATCTTTGTGATGGGGCGGGTTATACAATAAAGACAAAACATTATTTTTGGGTGGAGATCTATCTTGGGAGAAGTCAACCACTCAAACATATTCAATATTGTTTTCCATCATGTTCTCAGTTCAAAATAGTTCTCCTGCTGCAGCTCATGTGATTTAAAGGCCACATGCATGTTTTTTAGGTTGTCACGAAGCAGCAAAGTATAACATTACAGAAACCTCCTTCAACTTGACTTACTATCAATAAACCCTGGCTCACAAACCGTACAAGTCATGTACTGTACAGTACATTCTAATTAGGTGAGAAATACTGTCACTTTTATTTTTACATCCTTTTAAAATATCATGTGTTGGTTCTATAAGGAACACCAATGTAATAATAAGGAATTACTAGCTGTTCTATCTTTCATAGCCTACAGATTTAGGATCACAGGGAATGTTTCCGGTTAAAACATGCTCAGCACTGTGGTGACTGAACGTGTGAGGCAAAAGTGTTTAGAACAAGCGACAATTACTCTGTAAGTGATGCATAAGGAAAAATAAACTGTATGATGTAACTACATGTTGTCAGGAGAAAAAGTTGATTACAGCATATGGTAACTGCAAAAAAGGTGCACTGCAAGGGAAGGAGTGAAGGAATAAACTTAGAAAGTGAGGTGACGACTAACCAGTAACATTTGACTCCATGCCACCCTCGGTCGGCCCACACTGTCCAGCCGTGTTTTCCCCCCACATGTACACGCTCCCCTGCTCGCTCACTGCTGCGCAATGGAAACCACCAGATGCCACGCGGACTACTGTCGTCCCTTGTAGGGAGACCTCCAACATTGGAGTTGACACTGGGACACTCAGGCCCCTCCAGAGTAATTCTCCAAAAGAGTACACCTGACCACCTGGAGGATGACAACAGGGAACATGTCTAGTTTTGATAGTACACCGACTTAAATAAAGACAATAGCACAGTATTGGCAGTCTGTTATAATTAAAAAGAAACCTGGACTTCAGACACCAGACATTAGCACTGGTCTCGGTCAACAAGCAAACATTTATTTACCACTATGAAGGGATATTTGCCACCATAGATTAGATAGAACTCCGGTAGGAAGTGCAAGGTTAAAGTACATTAGTGCTGAAGTGCTCCGTGTTATAGAATCAAAAACTGCCTGTGTTGTTACATGTTTTGACTTACAGTATCCTACACACAGATGTTACTGCAATTTTTAAATGTATACAGACATATTTGTGTATGCAGCAATCAATCAACGCATGTACAGCCATTTGGCTGCAGAGGGAGAAATGTTACAGTGCCATCAAGTGGTGAACTGATGCGAAAACGCACATCATGGCTTTGAAAGACCAACACAGACGTCACTTTTCCACGGTGGATGATCAAAAATGTTATATTCCACTTTCTTGAAGTGGACACAAACATTTTTTTTGGAATGGAAAACAATACACACATTAAAATAAGTATTTTATGTTTGATTTTTGTTGTTTGCTAAATTTGTACATACTGTATCTACATTCTAAGTTATAAGGGTTCATAACATGTTATACAAAACAATCAAAATTTTCCTTAGTCCAATTTTAGGGTTTTGGGCAATTTTAGGCCCAAAGTGTTAATACGCTATGTCGAAATTTAAAAAACAACTGTACAGTCACACACGTGAGGCTGTAACAAAGTAAACAAGCTAAGGCAAGATAAACGCTTTTTAAGGTGAGATATAGCTATGGGCTAAAAACTAGGGGGCTAAGGCACAAAATGAATCCTACAAATGGCAGTAATATTAATAACCCAAAGCCACAATTATATTAAGTAGTTTGAACTGAATATAGATGTTGAGCCCACTTGATACAGTAAAGATTCCACTTGATACAGTAAAATAGTATTTTTTCAATAAATATGTCCATTCAGGCCGCACGGTTTTTGAGTGGGTAGCACATTGGCCTCACAGTCAGGAGGTTCAGGGTTCGAATCTCCGTTGGGCATCTCTGTGTGGAGTTTGCATGTTCTCCCCGTGCGTGTGTGGGTTTTCTCCGGGTACTCCGGTTTCCTCCCACATTCCAAAAACATGCATGTTAGGTTAATTGGTGACTCTAAATTGTCCATAGGTATGAATGTGAGTGTGAATGTTTGTTTGTCTATATGTGCCCTGTGATTGACTGGCGACCACTGGTGTACCCTGCCTCCCCCCAAAGTCAGGCTCCAGATAGGCTCCAGCATACCCACAACCCTAATGAGGATAAGCGGTATAGAAAATGAATGAATGAATGAATGAATAAGTCCATTCAGAGTATTTTACCCTGTGCCAGCAGGATTCCATGATGTTCTCCCAGGGCCACCTGCAAAACACACTGGGACAGATGCACTCTTTCTGGGCAAAGAGGCTCACTCGGCCCTCCTGATTGCCAAATGTGGAGAATTCCTCGCTGAGGTACAGTGGCCTGCTCTTCTGCAAGGATGCTGTTGGGTACATGTGACAGATAATGACTACATACTGTATTCTCATATCAAAAGTTACAGTATTCCCCAAAATGCATGTGTGTGTGTGTGTTCACCTCTGCTCTTTGATCTCCATCACTTCAAAATCTCCATTCCAAAACACAATGAAGACATCATCACAGCCATTTGTCTTAATCGGTTCCCTCCCAGAAGGGAGTCAGCGTGCAGGGGCAATTGAATGTTCTGTCATGTTCTGACATGGTCAGGTGTGTCTCTCAGTTGGTCTGTTGCTTTAGAAACCTTGAGAAACACAACAACGATTAAAGCCATGACAAAAATCTTGAAGAGAGTAACACAAATACGAATTACATTTATACAAACGCTGCTAACTTACATTACACATCAGCAATATATGCCTTTCTCGGGGGAATGTTGACAGGTAGCGGTAATACTGTACTGACATGTTCCTACAATTAGTGCCGCGCATCGTGTTACTGCATGTTCGTGCAAATACTCTAGGCTCCCTTTGAAGCGCAGCTTGGAATTAAATCTCTTTAAAACTCTTTACTTCATTAGAGACGGTCACCGTCCAAACGAGGCTAACTGTTAGATTCTCGTGTGTACCGCAGAGCTGCTAAGCCTTCCGTGTACTTTAACAACAATTAGCTTAATGCTACACGAGCTAAACTACGTTCACTCTTCGTAGTAAACAAAACTTACCAACTATCAAAGTCAACCTGGTACAAAGTAGCAGCTTTTTGAAAAGACGTCGACTTGAATACGTCCCTGTTCGGCTGTAGCGGTGGTGAGTAAAGCTAAGTGTAGTTGTGAGAAATTAAATCAGTGCAGCGAAGTGAAATGCAGAAGTTGCCTTGACAGTTCAGTGTTATTATTGGGAGCAACAGTCTCACTACGGAAGCCGGCTGGGATCAAACATGGCCGTGGCGCAAATTGGTCGCAGATGTATTATTAATGTACAGAGGTTTCACTCCTTACTTTTTTCTGTGTTTTTGTTTGTTGACTATGCACTTCACTCCACCCCATCTTTTTTATACAGCATTTCCCTAGCTGTAGTGTAGATTTAACAACTTTTTATATAAACATGTTGTTAAACACATACAATACATATAATACATTTTAAGATAACAATATACTGTATAATTAATTAATAATTATAAATGTATATTGTTTATTCAACTATATTATATATCATATATTTTATGTAAATGCAGCTTGATTTTTATTTATTTATTTTTATATATTTGGATTTTTTTCTGCAGACAAATACAGAAAACAAAAAAATGATCCAAATGGTGCTTGCCAAGCAAAATGGCTAACAACCTGTGCACCTTATGGAGGTTTGAAAATACAGACTTCTTTATGATTCGGCTCATAAATATTACTGCAATCAAGAGGTTGTCAATCATTCTTGGACAGAAATTGCTGACACTCTTGGAAGAGACGACGAGGCAGTAAAAAAAAGATTTGAAAAGAAAAAAAAAATTGAAAGACTGATATGGTTTAAGCTCACGCTTGTCGCCATGCAACAATTTTTCTGCATATATATATATATATATATGCAGAAAAAAATATTTGTTATGTGTATATATATACTATATATATATACACACACACACACACACACATACAGTATATATATAGTTTTCAATTATTAATGTCGCCATGCAACATGTCACCATGTCGTAAAAACCAGTGGTCCCCAACCTTTTTATCACCTTGGACCGGTCAACAATTTTGAACCGGCCCGGTGGGGCGTTGTAAGGGCGGTGCTGAACGTGATAAATATTGCTAACGAAAGAGTGATTAAGAGAGATTTGAACTCGCCAAATCAATACAGTTTGCCACCAAGTACGATGTTGTCAGTGCATTTTCATTTACTGATGTAGTGGCCAACAGTCATTTCTTCTGTCCTGTTTTTTCTTCTACTCCAGGAGCTTTTCTTTTAATCCTGGGTGCTTGGTCTCCTAGTAGCAGTTTTGAAGGCTTCATTGTGTTGTTAGTGAGCCGTTCTCTGCATATTATGCGGCCTTGGTATGTGGGTGTCACCTCCGTGAAAAATCCATATTTCAAGCAGGACACCTGGTATTGACTGTTAAAAGCTTTCTCTTTTTGGAAGTCGTAGGCTCTTCCCCTGTCTCTTCATTGAACCTTTTAAAGAACCTTTCCAAAGATGTCTGTTTCTTACTCATTTTGCTATCTTATGGGGACGGGTAAGATTTTGGCACTCAAGTGACTGAGACGTCACCAAGAGAATCCAGTCATTTTTCAAAATAAAAGCTTGTTTAGACTCAGATAATACATAAAACAGAAATAGTTAATTCTTTCTTGTAAGACCCAATATCAATATGGGGACCACAGTTGTAAACAACAACACTTTCTACTTCTACTATGGTGTATCGTTGTACGCATGCAGTAGACGCCCTACACTGCCCCCTATTGTCTGGGAAAATATGGGCTAACTGTGGGGACATGATCCACTGACTGTAAATGTTGCAGAAGTTGTCTCCTCCTCACACATTTCCGCGTAGCACGTACATGCGTCAAGCATAACCCAAGCTTTAAAGTGAGAATAAAGTCTCTAAAGAGTTGGTGACAGCATGAGGAAGTGTAAAGGCACGCAAAGCCAGCAGTCTGGGAGAGCAGGTTTTTACCACCTTATCCACTCCTTCATCTCACGTGCTGTTCTCTCCGTCTTGCCATGTGCATTATTTTGTTGCCAGAAAAAGCAACACACATAAAGCCATGTAATCTTAATGGCTACATCTCCATTTCAGTGCTGTTCAGCCAGTCAAATTTACACAAAAATGACAAAAGTCATACTTTCCAATACCGATATCAACCGATACCGATATTGACATCTGCTCTCCTCTCAAACTGATGCCACCCATCAGAATGGCTGACTGATGTCGACATAAGTGGGTCCCCTCCTTTCAATTTTTGTGATCCTCAATGGAAAAGCTGAGTTCTTATATTTTGCACCTCTCGCATAAATACGGCAACCAACCTATTACAAACAGCTGTCCGTATAATGAAGTGCGGCTCTGCGACTACAACCAGAATAATAAACACACTTAGTCAGGAGAGGAGATCTATTATACTGAGTTACTTCCTATGAAAACCAAATATTAACCAATCAAGGGAGGAAAAGCATGCTTTAAGTTAGGCCACAAAAGCCATGATGCATGATTCATTCCTCATGTTTCAGCCCCAAGAAGGAAAAACTACTCAACTCTTTCTCTTTTTCCCCTGTTTTCCTTTTTTACAGCACACAGTTAAAGTCGAAGCCCAAACCTGCTGGATACTTTTCTTATCAAGGACATGAAGCAGATGTAATAATCAATCATTTAATCAATAATAAAGCGGTGGTCGCAAATAAAGTTGTACTTTTACAGTGTTAGGGCCATGTTTTTACTAATATTATGTTATTGTTAAAGTTATTTTATATTTATAGCTGCTTCTGAAAGTAGCGGCCGGTGACAATGCTATATTTTAGTGTCAGAACATGTGAATTCCTTATGTAATGCTGTGTATCAAAGTGCAAGGGTTACAGTAGCGTCGCGGCATGGTGTAGCGACCCCGAGAATGCAGAGAGCTGGACGTCAGGCAGGTAAGGTTTGCAGGAATCGTTGATGAAGATGCTGCGAAGCAGCGGCAGGAACAAAGCAGCGATACAGGATGAGGGAAAAAGTAACAATGAACCGACAACTGTTGGCACGCACACCAGCTAAACATAAATAGCCAGGAACTAAATGAGGAACAGGTTCTTGTAATGAACTACGTGACCAAACTAAGAAACGCCCCAGAAAACACATGAAAATAACAACAACTCAAGAAAACTAACCAAAACTGTCACGAGTAAGGAATATAGAACGTGACAGCAAGTCTATTTTATTTTATTTTATTCACTTCAAAACACAAAAATAAGAGCAGTTCATCATTTTTTGAAAGCTTTATTTTAACAGTCAAAAAAACTTTACACAAAGGCTACAAATTAATTTGTACTTTATTGAGTGAAATAGGTATTTATTTCCCATGACTTAGTAAGTGCAGACATCGGATGTTTCTTGTAGTCACCAAGGACGCACGCTTTTGGTCCACTCTTCTTTATGGATATAGGTTTTGAGGCTGTCGTTCGGCAACTTGGAGTTTGGACACACCCGGGATTAAAGCCACTCCAGGATCTTAACATTCATCTTCCTAAGGCACTTTTTTGTTGCCTTGGTCAGATGTTTTGGGTCATTGTCGTGCTGGAAGCTACGAATTTATGTAGTATTGATGTAGTATTTGTAGCTCATAAAATAAATTAGATATTGACCATTTTGAGTTTCAGACTGGCAAAAAAAAATCTAACTTGTATGTGTGCAGCCACACACTCAATGCCATGACTTGAGCTGCCACTGTATGTTCATTAAAACCTTCATGAACCTTCAACTCGAAGTGCTGCTGGAAATAACATAGCCCAGACACAGCCTGCACATGTTTGTCTGTGTTTGGGGGGAAAAGGATGCCTACATGAAGCCAGGCCACAGAATTCAGAGGATCTCACAGTGCGGTTTGATCAACCATAATAGCGTGAGGAGAAGGTACACAAACACATCTGAGAATATTGTCCATAGATGTACACTTTATGTGCAAGCTGCCATACCTTTAAAACTACAAGTCTTTGCTTTGGCCAGCCAGACTCCTTCTGACCACTATAATCATTCCACACATCTAAAATGTATTTTTTGTGTGTTTAGTAAAAAATGCACAGGGATGCTGATAAATGTTGGTATATACTTTAATGATGTGTTTTGAGTAACTCATTATTCATTCATTCATTCATTTATTCATTTTCTATCCCGCATATCCTCATTAGGGTTGCGGGTATGCTGGAGCCTATCCCAGCAGACTTTTGGGCGAAGGGTGGGGTACACCCTAGACTGGTCGCCAGTCAATCACAGGGCACATATAGACAAACAACCATTCACACTCACATTCATACCAATGGACAATTTGGAGTCGCCAATTAACCTAACATGCATGTTTTTGGAATGTGGGAGGAAACGGAGTACCCGGAGAAAACCCATACACGCACGGGGAGAACATCCAAACTCCACACAGAGATGCCCAACGGAGATTCAAACCCTGAACCAACGGACTGTGAGACCAATGTGCTACCCACTCATTCACCGTGCAGCTATACTGTATTTTATTTTTTTAATATTATATTATATTTCATCTAAGCCGGGGGTCAGCAACCTTTAGCATCAAAAGAACCATTTTGGCCTGTTTCCACCAAATGAAAACCCACTATTAATGTACATAGTGCCCTTAAAATTATTGTCACATTCCTTTTCTGTCTTTGTGTTCCTGTTCTTAACCCTTCTCTGCCGATTTTGGAGTTAAATGCCTTGTTTGTGTAAGCATACTTGTCCAATTATGCTGATTCTGAAAATTGGCAATAAAAACATTCTCCGTATCGTCACTGTTCAGTAACGACAAAGTAACATAAAGAACAACAGCAAAATAGTTGTGTCATGGTTTCTTACCAAGTTCACAAACCTGAAAACACTACCCATAGCAATTTGTTGGAGAATTGCACGGCACGCGCTTAACTCCAGTGCAGAACTTTGAAAGGCTCATGATGGCATCAGATGGGACGGCATAATGACTACGTTCATTCATTCATTCATTTTCTATGCCGCTTATCCTCATTAGGGGTTGCGGGTATGCTGGAACCTATCCCAGCTGGCTTTGGGCGAGAGGCGGGGTACACCGTGGACTGGTCCAGAAACCTAAATGAGTTGAAGCCACAGCAGCAAAGATAAGAGAGCATCCGTCTCCGGAGACGCGGGTTGCAGACCCCTGATCCAGGCTTAAATGCTTAAATGCCTAATTTAGGCAAAACAATATGTACAGCTTGCTTAAATATGCTTTTTTTTACCTGATAACTGACTACATGATCAAATAATTGACCACAAAACAGTATTATTTATTAATTTATATATATCCCGCCACCCTAATGAGGATAAGCGGTATAGAAAATGAACAAATGTATGAATGAATTTATATATATTTTTTAAACCGTGATAGAGTGAAGCTGTGAAATTCTAAGTGGTGTTTCTGTATAGTAATATATAATACTATACAATTGTACAGTATGTAAATGTTTCCCAACCTTTATTATTATAATTTTTTCAGTGATTAGCATTATCATTATTATTTCTGATCATTTTTTACATGATCCCCCAAAATTGAGAAAAAAGTTTTTGAGACAGCAAGGGTGGGGTTAGGTTTAAAATATCTGGCAGTGGAGGCTGAGCACATGTGTGCAGGGCAGCCTTTTATGAACATTAAAAACACATGTCTGCGTGGAGCCTTCAAAAACTAAACTTATGGATACGGGTGTTACTCGATTGGTACACACAAATGCAAACCAAAATCCTACTATGGAAAAAGTTTACATCCAAAAATGAATAACGCAACATATGAAGTCACAGTGCTGAACTATTTTGATATTTAACTGTGACCGGCTTGAAATTTTTACAATTTGTTTTATGGACTCTAAAGTAAGCCATTTTAAAGTTAAGTAAATTATAATTATGCCTTATGCTGAGCAGGGGTGGCTTAAGTTCAGGAAAGTGGGCTGCCAGGAAAGATGCCAGTTCACAAGGAAAAACGTGGTGCAGCAAAGGTAGTTTCATCACCTTCAGCTCTGAGGAGGCTTTGTACTTTATGATACAAATAAAGCAAAGGGTTGGGTGCATTGGGTGTAAGTTACAGTAATATGGAACAATATTATTTTCTAATCTGAAAAACATGAAGTTTTGAAATCCAAGCAGTGTTTATGGTAAGGAAATGTCAATATTGTTTATTTTAATTAACTTACAGTATAACCACTGAGATTATTTTAATTCTAAGAGTATTTTTATACAGTGTTACACGTTTACATTTTTATACAGTGGTACAGAGGTTTTCATTATTCATTTGGTTGAACAAACAACCAATTTTTTCTATAGGGAATAATTTTAAACAAATAATCCGCTCCAGACCTCTAAAAATATTGACAAAATGGAAAATATAAATATTGACAAAATATTGACAAAATTACAAACCAAAAACAATTAAAAAATAATACCAAATGATGAATGAATAGAACCTATTGTTGCAAAATAGTGTTCCTCACTTTCTTTATCAAAATGCTTGCACTTGCAACTTACGTGGCACCATGGCCGGTTATTTAACAGTCACACGCAATAAAAAGTGCACAGACAGTGAGTCAGCAATGAATACGGAGCTTTGTTTGGGCATTCAATTTTGCTGAACAATACATTAGCAAACAGGCTAGTTTGTTACATGCAACATAGAAACGTACAAAAACCTTGACAATGTGTGTGTACATAGATCAGAAAAGTATTCACATTGCTTCAGTTTGTGGAAATTGTGTTATGTTGCAGCCTTATTCCCAAACAGAATAAATGTACTTATTTCCTCAAAGTTCTACACACAACCCCTCCTAATGACAAGATTGTGTTTTTCAATACTATTTTCAAATGTATTAAATATAAAAATGGATGAATCACATGTATTATATTTTGCAATAACAAAATGCATACAAATACAAATAGACTTATCAATTTTTGGTCAATTAGAGACTTTAAAATGTCCATAGTTATGAATGTGAGTGTGAATGATTGTTTGTCTATATGTGCCTTGCGATTGGCTGGAAACCAGTCCAGCCAGTATAGGCTCCAGCATCTAGTGAGTACAAGGGGCATAAATATAAATATAAATATATTATTTTATATAAAAAAATTCTAATGATAAAATTAAACATAAGTCACTAGCACAAAAACATGAAAGGTGTTTGTCCTGATAAAAGCCATGCAATGTTTATGTTACTGTGACGGTCGTAATTAGTTTGTAAAAAAGAAAAAAAAGCCACAGTTTAAGGTGACAAAACTGCATCACCTTTGTGCATGTGTTTTTTTCTGACTCTTTGATTGATTTCAACTGATTGATTGACTGACACATTCGCACTACAATGTAATGCTGGTGTTTTGTGATGTCGAGAGTTTTGTTGTAAAGCTAGGTGTGGACAGCTAGCAGGCTGGCCCAGAAAATGCTTCATAAAAAGAGAGCGATGGCCATCTGGCTCAGGTCAACCTCCCACAGAGGGTGATGATCACAGTAGTTTGTGTGTGTGTGTGAGTCCCTTGCAGTGAAAGGTGATGACCACAGCTGTGTGTGTGACCTCCAAACCGCAGGAGACCCCCCCGCCTAATCCTCTTCCTTCTCCACGTTCCCTTCTCTTTGGACTTCTACTCCTATTCTTCATCATTCCCTTCCCCCACTTTCCTTTTTACGCAGTTTAAATTCTCCATCAAATACAAGCATTTAGTTATTTAAGGGAAGACAACACAAGGACCTTCAAAGATAAAAAGGGCAGCTATTGCAACATCACCTCCTCCATTATTTTGCATCAATTAGCACATGACCTCCAAGATTGTGTGTGCCTTGTGTGTGTGTGTCCTTTGGGGGCTAGTGTGAATTAATGACAAAGAGTTATCATGCTGCTAACAGTTAAGTTGAGTCATAATTGAGTCAAGCCCAGAATCAGCTTTGGCTCCATACAAACATTTTCTTTAAAAAGGGCATTTTCTTGAAGTTTTTGCATATTTATCAGCATGGGAATAGATTTGAAGAACTTATTTTAACATATCAACAACACTAACAGCTCAAACACGGATGCACCTGATGTCGTACAATTCCGAATTCAACCAACCACTGTTGTGCATGGCGAGATATCAGCACCTTGGTATGCCTCACCAGTGGTCAGTCTATCAGGCATAAAAGGATGATCTTGGGATGCATGTTGATAGTATATAACCCAGTGTAAACCACCCCCCCGGTTTGCTCCTCTGCCTCTAACCCCTCCAGCGGAGGGGTTCCAAAAAGGTCTATTTCATTGACTTACTTTTTTATTTCAGTGGCTATCCAAAAAAACAAATTATTATTATTATTATTATTATTATTATTAATAATAATTATTATCTTTCATATTATCATGTTTTTATTTTTAATCTTACTTTGCTCTGAACAGGAAGTCACTGTGGCAATAAAGCTTTTCATACAAATCTTACTTCCGGGGGCAATTATTTAATCTAAAAATTAAAAAAATGTAATGAATTAAATAAGTGCATTTTATTGTTGCTGTGGTAGAATCCAGGTTCATGCTTACTCATGCTGCTTAACAATAACAGAAAAGTAAACAGTGCTACAACTTGTCAACATAAACGGACCTGTTTTTAATGGAAATTAAAATCAAATTTTATGTAATTTTATGTTGACAAAAGCAGTTGGCCATGTACAGTATGCAGGTTGTCTACATAAGTGTGACTGACTACAGGTTCCACTGTAGTGTAAAAACATTGTTACTCACAAAAATGTCCACAGCCGTGTGAAGAATCGGCCAGAAGAACAAAGTTTTTACAGTATGTGGCTATCCCCCTGGGTTTTCAGGGCGAAACGGTAAAGTATTATTGTTTCAACCTTTCATCCACTCAACAACCAGTGGGTGACCTAAAACAGTATATTTTTTTAACGGCTTCGAGACTCATGGGCACAAGTAACCAATTGTGTACAAGGGCAAAAAATTTCTGAATATTGTCACACTGTTAAAATAATGGCCATTTTCTATATATCTATACGATGCTGGCTTATGTCATGTAGGTGACTTCTCAAGTATCAGACCAGTCAAAAAAGCAGGAGACACAACTGTTCATGATTTTGGGGCTTTTTAAATTAGCCCTGATGGGAAGTTCCAGTGCTTCTTCTCAGAACTCTGATTGTTTTTTTTGTGTGTTTTCCCAAAAATAGGACATTATTTTAATAGGATGATGACATTTTGACTGGCATGACTCCCAGTCTACAATATCCTGATATTTTTTGTCTGATACACCAAAGTGACTCACAGAAGTAATTCCACTGGGCTGGACAAGTGGAAGACGATAGACTTGACGATAGACTAGACTCTGCTTCTATAGATTTGGTTTATTCTGTGGTTCTGTTTACAGTGCTTCAGATAGGTCTACCTTGTGGATTGCATCATTTTCACCTTGTGATCCGTTCCCGTGTGAACGTGACTTATCCGACATTGTGTGAATGCGATTTTCTTTCAAACCCCCAACAAAAACAAAAAAAACCCAGTAGAGTTCCTGTTCCACATGGAAACACAGAAACATATTTAGGTCAAAACAATATTTTATTGTTTCAGCCCCTCATCCACAAGGGAATGTCTTTCTTTGTGACCTTAAACTGTATTTTTTGAAAACGACTTCTAAAGAGGGAAAATCTAAAATCACCGCCTCATCGCCGTCACATGACCAGAAGTGAGCTTGAAGACGAGCAAAATAACACATAAATATTTTGATGGCCCTAACTCACCCCAGGCGACATTTTCCTCATATTTGTTGTCTTATAGTCCAAAATGACTCACATAAGTAATTCCACTTCTCACAAGTCTAAAATTGTTATTCTCAAAAGTAGAAGACAACACATTTATGTGCATGCATTCTTTCTTTTTCTATGATTCGGGGTGTCACGTGGTTTCACCCACATGTATGTTCACAGCGCCACAGGTGTGTCTTTTGTATTACATAGTTTTCACCCAGTGATTCGTTTCCATCTGGATGCAGCTACTTACTAATCCGGCACAGAATGGATGCAACTTTTTTCAGGGCCTCATTCTCTGTTGCTGGTGTTGTTGGTGACATGGATCTGAGATTTGACACCTTCCTCCGGAGCTGGGGCTTTGACTTCCTGATGAATTAGCCTTTAGTAGTGACAATTAGCAACTCCTCCTCCTCTTCACCCCAAGCAAAGGCCATGTTAAACGGGATAGACGGAAGAACTGAAAAGAGTCATTCATAACTATATCGCACTGCTTTAATTATTACCAAGTTGGTGGAGGGAGAGTATTTTTTTTGTACACCAAGTTGCATGTACAGAGCTTAGTTTCTCACACTAATGTGAGATTAACTGTAATTTCATTTTTTAAACATCATAAACACAGCAGCAGTGCTCTAGATGCAAAGCCAATCCACATTTATAGACAAAACAAACCTTATGGCCAGGAAGTGCTAAACAGTTGGTGTCTGACAACCTCACTATGGAAGCATCAGTCAAACCAACCAACCCCCACTACACAAACACACACACAGTGATGGATCTGAGGAGTGTCAAAAGTTCCAGATTCCTTGGTGTGGACACAACTAGTGTCCTATACAGCTTCACAGTTCACACTGCAATGCTGACTGCATTAAGAGAGGAACACCCTCCTAATTTAGTGCTGTTGCAACTATTCTTCATGAGCAAATTAAAATTGGTGTGATCCATAAAATTGCTTTAGTGTTTGTCAGAGTTGTCCAATCTAGTCTGACTAGTGTTTGTTCCGCCAAGTCATTTATCATAAGCTGATGAAACCTGCTTGGATGACAGTTGGAACGTCTTTAAGACAACCTGAACAACCCAATTGCAATCGATTCATTGCTCAGAGAAATCAAAGACCTGGATGAAAGAAAATGTCCTCAAGCCTTTTTTGTCTGACTTTTTTCATTCTAATGATTTCTAATGATTTGATACGACTGTTTTTGTAAACATGCAATATCAAACCACTTGTCACTTGGACTAACAGACGAAACAAGACACTTGAACCTTTCTTAGTTACAAAAAATGTTTCATGTAACAAGACACCACAGCCCAACCTTTGTCTGGTGCCTGTTTGACAACGTATGACTTAATTAGACTTCCCGGCAGGTGGTGGACACACGTAGTAGCCTGGATGTCCTCCATGTTGTTTCTTCAGGCTCTACTAAACCAGACACAATAGATCAAGCCCAAGCCCTCCCCTGTGAGCTCCACTCTCAGGCATGCAGGACCCCTTCACTCGCAGACAATAATCCATACATGAATGTCTTAGTCTAGACCCTCGCTGAAGGCAGTTTTTTCCCCAATCTTTTCCCTAACCATAAACCTAAACATAACCATAACCCTAGACCTAACCATAACCCTTGCCCAACATCATCTCTCACTGGGAAATGTATGGAATTTGACCTGCAATCCATGGGGAACTCAGCTAAGAAGGTTCATGCGTCTTATCATTACCCCTCCTGAGCACTTTGGCGTATCAAACTGTAAAAAATGCAAACAATTTCTGGAATGGTCCTGCTGGGGAAGCATAAGAACATCAACATTTTTTCCAACTAATTTTGTTGCAACCATGACCCAGTTCCAGGAAAAACATTGAGACATAAAGGATAGATGGAGATGATCGACAGATCAGACAGGAGGGAGGGTGGTGGTACAGTATTAGTAATTCTTTTTCAGGAGCTAATTAGTCTCTCACTGCGGAACACACACTCTGTTGGCCCAAATAAATACTTCTTTCAGTACTGTGCACGTGTGTGTGTGTGTGTGTGTGTGTTGTGTGTGTGCGTGCGTGTGTGTGTTTGTGTGAAAGCGAGGAAAGGGGGGTTGAGTAGTCAAGTACTGTGGGCTCTCTGTGTTGCACTGACAGACATTAACCAGCTGCCTGCATTCCTTGCTCTCTTTCTCTCTCTCTCCCTTGATTTATTGGTCTACTTCCCCTGCCCCCCATTCAAGTAACTTCTCATACCACTCTACCACTAGTACTGTACCAGGCATTGTGACTAATCAGGACACTTTTTCTGAGACGTAGACTGCAAGGGAAACACTGATCAAGAGTTTTTGGAAAAATGTTACATAACTGGTACTTCTGATCACAGGCCAACAGTCGTCAATGACTGTAGTTCTGTTTTTGCCAGTGAGGTGGTCAGACAACAGAATTGTGAAAAAAGAATTAATAAATTACTAATGAAATACATATTGGACAAATTACTTTAAAAAGGTAATTAGTTATAGTTAATGGCTACTGTCCTCAGAAATAATTGAACTAAATAATTGGAAAGTAATCATTGCCCAGGTTTTTGGATAAATAATATTATTTGATAAATATGTCAAATAATTTGGATTTTTTATTAGTGTCGTTGAGATATGAGATTAGATTTACTCACGCTGGACACAAACACTTTTCTCTGGAACATAATGTAGAGTGACCAAACATTCAGTTTTCCCAGGTCATGTGCTGTTTTCAGATCCTGTCTTATTTTTTGTTTTTTAGAAAGTGATGAAAATGGCCTGGTTTTGATTGTTTTTCATTGGGCCATTAAACTGAGCAGCATTAGGGCACTTTGTTGCATGTGAGGTGGTCTCTGAGAGGCTGCTGTGTGGGCTCCTTTTTGAGTTAGTGTTGTCAAAAAGCCCCCCAAAAAAACATCCTTAGTCTATAAAAATTGGGAAATTATGCACAATTATGGTTCAAATTCTCAAGTTCTTGCAACTTTACAGGGCATCATTTTCCCCAAAATGTTGGTTAAATTACAAAACTTAACAAGCATTTGACCTCATGTTCCTGTGTCGTTCTGTTTTTGGAATCATTTTTGAGACATTTTTTGAATGATCTTCTTTTGGAATGTGTTTTGGTTTTTCTATTTTTTAAAATACCATTTTCACATATTTTATAAGATTTTGTCCTCTGTCTAGAGGGTAAATCACCCGGTTAACTCAATATACTTCAGGGTTTAAAATACTTTAGGGTTTGAAATAAATAAATAATTAAACTTTATCATTAAATGATTACATTATTTACATTAGTAATGTTTTTAATTAAAACATTTATTAAATGTCTGATATTCTTTATGCTATGATATGAAATACACTACTGACCAGACACATTAGGGTAATTTGCACAAAGTATTGATATTGCCAATACCAGCCAGAATTTTACTCAGCATTAGATTGTAAACAAAATCACTGTTATCGCACATCACTGCCACAATGTAATGTGTAATGAAATAACTCCGGTTATGTCGTCTTTCTTTCTTCTAATAAGCAATGTGTGCCATGCGCTCAAGAAGTGTTCAAGCAAACTGCGTGTTACTGAGAGCTGTATGTGCTTTCTGCAAAATGATTTACCCTGACACCAAAGAAAGTTTGCAAAGTGCCAGATATTTGATACAGAATGTTTAAAAAACGAAAACTAGTCATGCTGCGTTCATGGCGGTGTAGCAGCTGTTCCAACAGTGCACAAATAACACTAAGCCACAGCAAGACTGCAGTCTGTACATAGGATTTTATTTGACTTCTAATCACATGGCACACACATACACATAGATGAAAGTGAAACTGATTAAACAGTCAGGGTAAATCCTCTAAAACACTTAAGTTGGTCAAACCAATGTGGCCAGCCCACATGCCCTCTGAGCTGCCCTCAAATTGAATAACCTCCTTAGCTGAAGTACAAACCTTGTGTTTTTCCACCTCCAGCCCATGAATTAACTCTTACACATTTCTGGTTTTCACATGGGAGCTGAAATAAATACTGCAAGTGTTCTGACTCTTATCGTACTGAGCTATCATTGGCTTTTTCTTTTGTTTATTTCCCATCAGTCTCCAGTAAACCTCCAGCTGCAGCAGTCAGCAGTCCAAACACCAGGCGACTGTCTGGAAACCTGCTGGACGGCCTCCATCTGCCTGACCGCTGCACACACCACCCGAAGCCACAGACATACACAAGCAAACAGCAGTAGTTACACAACTCAACTCACACTGTATCCACTTGACCTGACATGGCTACTACATGCCCTCCTTTGACATTTGGATTGTGTGGAAGGAACGTTTTAAACACATTTGATAGCACCACATCACAATACTTTACGTATTTTTGCGCAGTCAATATCGTTTGTGTATTTCACTATCTATAGATATGTCATTTAAGACATACAGTGGAAATGCGCCATTCATTCGTTCCATAAAGTCAGGTGAAAACCTCAATCAAAATTTCCCATAAGAATGAATAGAAGTTCAATATCTCTGTCAGAAACCCCAAAATATGAACACACATACACATTTTATATTATCCATCCATCCATTCATTTTCTCGGCCGCTTATCCTCACTAGGGTTGTGGTGATGATTTTTTAAAATTAAATCATTTAAATTGTTTTTTTCTATTACCTAGTTGTAATCTGTCTATAGTGTCCTAACGCTTAAAGAACAACTACCCAGTCTTCATAGAGACTGAGTCACCAATGCATGGATGGTTTCTTTGGGCACTATACTAGTTTGTTAGGCAAACTTTTTGATATATTAAACAAAAAAATATGTTTTTTTAAGTCAAAATATTATGAGACACAAATGAAATACAAGAAACAAAATTAAGTTGTAATTTTTGGAAAATTAGTTGCAAAAAAACAACCATTATGGTAATAAATTCTAAATATTCTGGGAATAAAAATGAGTCTTCCCTCCCTTCTACCAGCCATTTTCTATGCTGCTTTTCCTCACTAATGTCGAGGATGTATGATGGAATAAAATCATAATATAATGCTGTATATATAACATAATATATTTATTTATATTTTTGAGCATTATTTCAGAAGGGAGTATTTGAAAAAAGAACAGAAACAATGGCGGGGGCAAAGATCAAATACTTTTTCACTTAAATCGCAACACTGAGATGCCCTTTTAAAAATATATATACTGTATAACTTCTCAGCACATCTTACAAATGTTAAAATTGCCCTTGCATCCTTTCACTTTTCAGAATGTTGTATTGGAAGCTTGACCTTTTCAACATTAAACATATACAGCACTTTTGTCGACCCAGCCCTGTATCCTGCCTGGGCTCAAACTAGCGTCTACAGATCTGAAAGGCGGGCTGTCAACTCGCTGTCCAACAAGGGTGAGGTTTGC
The DNA here is from genome assembly GCA_024372805.1 of Oostethus manadensis. Classification (NCBI taxonomy): domain Eukaryota; kingdom Metazoa; phylum Chordata; class Actinopteri; order Syngnathiformes; family Syngnathidae; genus Oostethus; species Oostethus manadensis. The sequence goes on along the minus strand of QODF01000179.1, from coordinate 934,632 downwards.
CAACATTCTTTTGCACAGGCGCACCAGCCGGAATCCATTACACTTAACTGAGCATTGTTTGTCCACTGTGAACGCTAACCAAACTGCACTCAAGTGCACACCTGTCTTTTTTTTTTACATGTTTGGTGCGAATGAAAATATATTTGGGTCAAAATGGTACAAAAACATGAGTTAAGATACTTGTTTTGCCTTACGGGTTAACATTGATACAACTACATTCCTGTTTATGTCTAAATAATAGGGGTGTAACAGTACACTAAAATGTAATTTTGGTTCGGTTCAGTTTCTTGAAATGCTCTGTTCAGTTTATTTTCAGTACAAAAAAGGCAGAAAAAATTACTTCAAATGCTTTTATTCTGTCACATAATTTTTATGTTTTTATGTTTTTTATGATTTTTCTGTCAAAAACTTTGAGAAAGAAAAATCTGAATTGCATTATTGACACATTATTGTCAGGGCTTCGCGGGCCACATAAAATGGTGTGGCGGGCCGCTTGTGGCCCCCGGGTCTTGTGTTGACACCTGTGGCTTAGTTCACACTAGCAATAAATTTAATGGGAAAAATGGCATAAAATATAACCGAAACGGTACGCAAGTGGACTGAACCGAACATGCAAAACCGTAACCAAATAAAGTCAGGCTAGAAAAGCTTGTGACAGAAAAGCTTGTTTGGAGAAGTTGGGAAAGGGTGGGACGTGTTTTTTCCTTCACAACAGTGAGGTGGTTCTGCTTGAGGACTTTCACACAGATCATCAACAAGTCATACTGGAGGTTTGATTTGGATAGTGATTAGCATCACTTTTTTTTTTTCAAAAAATGCAATGATTCAATTGAATTCAATAAAGAATGATGAATTGGCAGACATTTTACACCACAACCATAACATATATAACAAAATAATAATAATAATATATATATAATAATATTTTGAGTAAGTTAAGACTGAATATAAATAAACTGGGAGAAAATGGCCGTGCGGCCAAAGTCAAAAAATATATATATAATATAATATATATATATATATATAATATATAAATATATTATAATTTACATATATATATATATATATATATATATATATGTAACTCATGTAACTCATATATATATATATATGAGTGGCTGAGTGGTTAGCACATTGGCCACACAGTCAGGAGATCTGGAAGACCTGGGTTCAAATCTCCGTTGGGCATCTCTGTGTGGAGTTTGCATGTTCTCCCCGTGCGTGTGTGGGTTTTCTCCGGGTACTCCGGTTTCCTCCCACATTCCAAAAACATGCAAATTAGGTTAATTGGGGTCTCTAAATTGTCCATAGGTATGAATGTGAGTGTGAATGTTTGTTTGTCTATATGTGCCCTGCGATTGACTGGCGACCAGTCCAGGGTGTACCCCGCTTCTCGCCCAAAAGTCAGCTGGGAGAGGCTCCAGCAACCACCCTGACCCTAATAAGGATAAGCGGTATTGAAAATGAATGAATGAAAAAACAGAAAAAATGAAAAACAAACAGTGGAATGGGATAGGCTCCAGCATACCCGCAACCCTAATGAGGTTAAGCGGTATAGAAAATGGATGGATACACTTAGTCCCCAATAACTGTGAAATGTAAAATATCAAAGTGTCCCCAGTAGCCTTTGATGTTTATCGTATGCGGCCCTGGCTGCTCAGAGTTTGGACACAGCTTGTGTAATGGATGCCAGCTGGTGTGGCTGACGCCGTAAGAGCAGCTCAGGCTTTTAGCTCGTTGCTTAGCCTTGCTCATCCTAATAACTCTCATTTTGTGGCAATTTGTGGGTGCCCTGGCCTAGGTGTCGGGTTACACTGCGTTACAATTGTGTAATGAGTGCCTGTAATCATCTTGATGTGCATAATGTCCATAACTATATCTTACATTATACACAAACACTGTGTTGTTTAAATACTGTTTGAAGACAAAAATAAAGATGTTTGCAAAAGACTGGCTTAATTGAAGCATGTCAGCACTAATTAGATACTAAAAAAGATTTAGGTTTTGCGTGTTGGAGACAGTTTAAGAGTTTAATCACAAAAGCAATCTTATTACATTTTCCCAAACTATTGCTTTAAGGCGTCCTGAATCCAAATTGACCTCTTGGCCTATTTCAATAAAACTCCACTTGTTGTTTAGAGGCTAGCTGACAGCAGGGATCTCTGCTGACTTTTCTTTTGAGTCGAGCTACCCCAACTGGATCGCCCACTCTTTCTCCTCCTGCCTCCCCGACCTTCTCTCTTCTTCCTGTCCCTTCCCCCACACCAAGCTACCCCCACCTCCTTTTATCCCACTCAGGCAAGAAACCAAATGCAGCAAGGCCAACAAGAACCGCCCACACCACCCTCACTTTGTGGCCTGTGTGTGCGAATCGATTGTGTTGTAAATTCAACTCACTGTTGGTGTTTGTTCCCACATTGGTTGTTGCTGGAGGTGTTGCAGCGGCCCGTTTGAAATAAACCTCTTAGGGTAATGGATGCATGCTTAGAACTTTATACATGTAAACCACTTAACCACAGTGAAACCCCATGCCTCAGGCCTGGGAAGATTCATTTGATTAATAGAATGGGGGAAAAAGATTTGTTACTATGAGGAGAAAAAATGTATACCATAAATGATTCAGTGGAATGTTAATAATCTTCTAGAAACAAACTGCGGGGCTGCACAAATGTAACTAAACACATCTTTTTCTTCACTGTCACTCACTTTCTTGAGAAATTAACATAAATTATGATTATTTATGTAATATCTCTAGAGTAATTTAATTACTGTGGCATATTTTCCTCCGACAGGGGAGTGAATGGCCAATCAGGGACGAGTCTTATAGGAAAACAAGTACTGTGATTGGCTGAGACGCTGCGCCGGTTTCAAGGAGCCCCGCGGCCGGCTGAAGGGGGAGGGGGGGAACTTGTGAATGGCGGGCACCTTGAAACCGTTCAGAGTGACGAGAGCGAGCCTGCGGACTTCCAACCGCCGAAGAGCCGCCACTCTGCGGAGTCAAGCCACAAAAGATGGCTATTTGAGACATTTTTATTCGCGTTTTCCCCCAAAACAACGACTAAGCGTTACGCTTACTGGAGGAGTTTAGGTGCGTGTCGTCTTCCTCCTTTTTTCTGGAAGCGCGGAACGTGTTTTTTTTCCACGGGAGAAGTGAGACTGTGCTGCTTGGAGTCACTTACAAAGACCATCAAGAAGTCATGACACGACGGAGGATTTATTTGGATGTAACTCATTAAAATAACACAATATTCGACTGTGGGGCAAGCAGCTCTGGTTATACGAGACTACCAGCGACCCCTTGGGACATTAAATGTAGATTTGCGGCGCTTTTCGGACCCTTATTGAGTCGCCCTACTTGGATCAAAGTTTTTCCTTCCCTCCCCCTCCTCCTCAACTATGGCGGCGGCCAGGTCCACCACTGGCTACGTGCTTGTGCGGATCATGTGGCTGCTGTGCGGGATGTCTTTCTCACCGGCTTCTGCTCAACACTACAACAGCGAGAGTGGAATATCCATCCCGGAGCATGGATTTTGCCAACCCATCTCCATCCCACTCTGCACCGACATCGCCTACAACCAGACCATCATGCCGAACCTCTTGGGCCACACCAACCAAGAAGATGCAGGGCTGGAGGTGCACCAGTTCTACCCCTTGGTGAAGGTCCAGTGCTCTGCTGATCTTAAATTCTTCCTCTGCTCCATGTATGCTCCTGTGTGCACGGTTCTGGAGCAAGCCATCCCCCCTTGCCGGTCCCTGTGTGAGCGTGCACGACAAGGATGTGAAGCCCTGATGAACAAATTTGGCTTCCAGTGGCCGGAGAGGCTGCGCTGCGAGGCTTTCCCTGTTCACGGAGCAGGTGAAATCTGCGTGGGTCAGAACACATCCGAGCCCAGCAGCCCCGGCTCTTCGTCTTCGCCGTACTCACCCGAGCTGATGACCCTCCCCCCAAGCATGGGCCGACCCAAGCCTCCCCAGCACAACCAGTACCACGACTTCTCCTGTCCGCTGCAGCTGGAGGTTCCGTCCTACCTGGGATACAGATTCATGGGAGTGAAAGATTGTGGGGCTCCTTGTGAACCCACTAAGCCCACTGGGATCATGTATTTCCGTGAAGACGAGGTGAAATTTGGCCGTCTCTGGGTTGGGATCTGGTCCATCCTGTGCTGTGTGAGCACATTATTCACAGTGCTCACCTACCTGGTGGATATGTGGCGCTTCCGATACCCTGAGCGACCCATCATCTTTTTATCGGGCTGCTATTTCATGGTGGCTGTGGCGTACGCCGCTGGCTTTTTCCTGGAAGACAAAGTAGTTTGTGTGGATAAGTTCAAGGATGACGGCTACAGGACTGTGGCCCAGGGGACAAAGAAGGAGGGATGCACAATTCTCTTCATGGTCTTGTACTTTTTTGGAATGGCCAGCTCCATCTGGTGGGTTATTCTGTCCCTCACATGGTTCCTGTCAGCAGGCATGAAATGGGGTCATGAAGCAATCGAAGCCAATTCGCAGTACTTCCACCTGGCTGCGTGGGCCGTCCCCGCCATCAAGACCATCACCATCCTGGCCATGGGCCAAGTGGACGGAGACGTTCTGACTGGAGTGTGTTTTGTGGGCATCTTCAACGTGGACGCCCTGAGGGGCTTTGTCCTGGCTCCGCTTTTTGTCTACCTGTTCATTGGAACCTCTTTCCTCCTGGCTGGCTTTGTGTCCCTCTTCCGAATCCGTACTATTATGAAGCACGACGGCACTAAGACAGAGAAGCTGGAGAAGCTGATGGTCCGCATCGGGGTGTTCAGTGTGCTGTACACTGTGCCGGCCACCATCGTCATTGCCTGCTACTTCTACGAGCAGGCCTTCCGGGAGCACTGGGAGAGGACTTGGCACATGCAGACGTGCAAACGCTTCGCTGTGCCCTGTCCGCTCCACAACTATGCCCCCATGACCCCCGATTTCACTGTCTTCATGATCAAATACCTGATGACCATGATCGTCGGTATCACTTCTGGCTTCTGGGTCTGGTCCGGCAAGACCCTGCAGTCGTGGAGGAGGTTCTACAAGCGCCTTAGCAACGGTAACCACGGTGAAACAACAGTGTGAAGTGGAATAAGTTACAGAATTACAATAACCATCAAGAAAAATGAGGTCAGATAGCTTTCATTTTTATACTATTTTGGACTTATTTTGTTCTATTTGTGACAAGTCCACAAGCCCACAAGACTCAACCTTTATCCTTTTATTCTCAATTTGGAATGCATAGTTTCCCCCAGAGCGCTTCCTTTGATATATTTTTGGATTCCTAATGTATAACCTCTGCTCCCTGGACTGTCATTAATACCGGACTTGAAGTTATCCTTATTATTCAGTTACTACATTCTTTACATTTGCTTCCATGTTGAATGTACTTCATATGTCTACTCTCACGGCGGCATGATGTGACAGAAAAAAAAGACTGATGGGCCTTAGAAACTGCCAAATGTGTGCTGCACTCCCCACCCTCGTCTCCTGACTGTGAATGCATTCTTTCCGGCGTACTTGGCTCTGACATTGTACATTTTAAGTTACTCTGCTCGTAGTGGAAGACTGAAGTGCTAATAAGCTCGTTCGATAAAAGCAGTAGCTCGTGCTAGGGTGCTGACCATAATCCTCATAGAAATCTTTTTAAACATTGTTCCACCTGTATTGAATGTTCACTCCGAAGGTGAATGAAGTTACTGTTTGTGTTGGTTTGCACAAAGGTTTGTTTTAAAAAGTGTTAAAAGCGACTGTTACATTACAAGGCTCACTCATCTGAAAGTTAACGTGACTTCATAGCGACTAAATTCCCGATGGGTGTCTTTTGTCTGTTACCGCCATGATGAAGCGCTGTTTTAACGCCTGTAATGGAAAAAAACCTATTCTGAGTCTCAATTGGCTTCTGAAGTTTTTGTGTTACGCTTCATCATGAACTCATCGGTACCAATGGGCGGATTTTAGAGACCACACACAAACACACGCACACAGAGCACAGCTCCAGCTCTTTCTGTGTGTGTGGTCTCTAAACTGGACCAGAAAGACTGTAATAGGTTTCTTCTGTGGGATTGGATTTTGAATGTTATTCCTGCTTGGATAAAGACGATTGTTCACACTTAAGCCTGCCGTTCTTTGTTTTTTTTGTATTTAGATGTGTTAAATGGATTTCAGTCATTTAAAAAAAGTTGTCTCATATCCAGACCGAGATTTGAAATGTATTTTAATAATTGCAAGTATCGCAAGCCTTTCATAACAGAGAGAGGATGCATGGCTCTTCACGTTGTGCTCATGTGCTGTGCAGAAGCCATGTTTCTGTCCTTGTGCCTGATTTGTCCCAAGCGGTCTTAGTGTTTGCGAGCGTGAGCGACACTTCGCTGTGTTCTGCAGTTGACAGTTGTTGGTATGTGTGTATGTGATAAAGCATTACATTTGCATGACCTCTAATTGTTCACCCACTCACAGTGATATCCTAACAGACAGGTTTGTAAGAACTGTCAACCCAAGTGTCTTATAATACAACCCATTAGTTTTGTTACAAGACAACACTGCTCGATCATGTAATCTGAGTGGTTTTTATGCTTTTGGGCGTGGTAACATTCTTGCACATTGCATTTAATAATGCAGCAGTAAAAATAATCAAACCCTCTTAATATTATTATAGCTTACACCAGCCTTCTGAGCCAGACTAAAAATAACTAGTCTGTGGGGAAAAGCAATCTTGTCAGTGCATCAGTGGATTTTTGTCAAGTTGCACATTTTTCTATATGTAAATAGCAAAAAGAGCCTCAGAAAAGTGGGTTATTTTTTTCCATCACGCGAATTATATTCTGAATACACTACACGTCACAATCTTAGGAACCATACTGTATATACTCATTTTGATAATACTATATTAGCAGTATCCCCATATGAATGTCCGGGTTTTGGAGTGTGTATGAAGTCCCCTGTTGAGTTTTTGTATCAGCATCATTTCAGATTCATGCATGTGTGTATATGTGTGTATATGTGTGTGTGTGTGTGTATAGTAACATTACGCTAGTAATCCATTTAACATCCAACTTCTTATAGACATATTGTATTTATGGGGATGCTCATTTGTCTCTTTTTTTTTTTTTTACTTGTTTTTAAACGCTTGTTGTATCTGTACAGTCTGAATAAAAGTGATACGGTTTGTAATGGGTTGTGTGACCTTGGTTTTGGACCAGAATTTGATGCATCACTGACATTTCACCAGTCACCTGGAAAACCACAGTTGACAAAACAATCTCCGCTTTGGCTTGTGGCCAAGTTTTGTTAATAAGCAGGATGTTTTTCATAGTTCATAATAAAGCAGCAGACATTTTGTGCTCTCCTGGCATCTCTAGGAAAAAAAAACTGCGAGTGACACATGACCTATTCGATATCAGGAGTGACACAGAAGGGTACATTGTGAAGCAGCTTTGGCAGTATATGATGCCAGCAAGTGAACAATACACGTCTTTCAATCTAGCGTGTTACTGATAGACGAGATGCTGTGGCTGACAAATATTCTCTTTAATTGATGAGCTGATTTATATTTTTAAACATTTTTGTTTGCTACATAAACTCCCCAAAATGTCACAATTTATAGTTAATTTAATCAGCACTAACAATGTATGTGACAGAAGCAATAAGTCACTGGAGCTGTGACATTGGTTCATTTTTAGCATTTTGCTTATCCTAAGTACAAACCTGTACTGCAAATAAATACAAATAGGTTAAATGTTTAGAGCACCACACCTAATATCCACAATAAGGGCCATCAAGTGAAATGTGAATACGGTTCAAAAAGGTATCCATGTATGTTTTTTCTTGCGTGTGTTCACAGGCTCATGCATGTAATTATAATCGATGTGTCGTGTGTAATTATGACCCATGTAAAAGTGCATATCTAAAAACAAGTTGAACAACCGGCTGAAATTTACCCTGAGGGCGACAATAAACATTCTTCCTTTAGGTTCTAAAAGTGAAAAATATCCCATGCGGGTTGGCCACATGTCGTGTTATGCCAGAGATGGCAAAAATCTTACAATGGAAAAAGTGTATTAGTCTTTTATTGAACATGCGGATGTGGTATTTTCATTTTGTAGATTTGGATTTGAAATTGTTTTATTCAGTGATAAAAGAAGTTTAAATGCACCAATTATCAAAATCTATATGGCTAATAACAACGATATGCTTAAATTGCACAATTTTCTTAAACGGTTTTGTAATTTGGCACATCGGAAGCGTGAGACGTCTCAAAAATATCTGTGCGTGTGTGTTTGTCCCTGCATTTGAGGCTGTGCCAGAATGAAAATGTTGCGCCACAGTGCCACCTATAGGCAGATGCTAACAAATGCACTTAACTAGGATGTCCACGCCCTGTGAAGGACATGATGACGTAGATTCTTTAGACAAAGCGGCCTCGAGCCAGCGGAGAAAAACGTGACGTACACGTGCATGACGTAGTTACGCAGCAGAAAATGCTAATATACAACTTCAAAAGACGACGACACGCCAAACTCAATACTCAAGCTAAACATTTAATGTAAAAAAACAAACAAAACACAACTACTATTTATTGAGCAGTGACCGCAAAACATTTGGTGAGTAAAATGTTAACAAAATTGAAGTTATTTTAAAGCCACAACTAATAGAGTGAGACATTGGGGAAACCAACTAAAATAGCTATGCTAAGATGTGAGCTTGTACATTAATTGCCAGCATTCATTTCAAAGAGGCTTTTCATTATTAAATGTGACATGAAAGTGATGGCAACAATGAGGTTTAATACCATGCCGTATAATACATTTAGATTAGTACATTTCGAGACAGTCTATAATCTAGAATAAATAGGTTTATTATAGTATTTCATTGTTGTAGCTTGCACTGCATCCTAATGATAGTGTTTATTTTATATTTTACTTTATTTAGCGGCTTTAGAGTGTGGTGGTCGAGTGGTTAGCACGTTGGCCACACAGTCAGGAGATCTGGAAGACTGGGTTAGAATCTCAGTTGGGCATTTCTGTGTGGAGTTTGCATGTTCTTACCGTGCATGTGTGGGTTTTCTGCGGGTAGTCCGGTTTCCTCCCACATTCCAAAAACATGCATGTTAGGTTAATTGGCGACTCTAAATTGTCCATTAGAGTGTGAATGTTTGTTTGTCCGCCTCCTGCCCAAAGCCAGCTGGGATAGGCTCCAGCATACCCGTGCCCCTTGTGAGGATAAGCAGCATAGAAAAAGACAATAAAAGAGTCAAAAGCTTTTTCTTTAAGTAGTATAGAAATGGAAAAATGGGTAGGATTGAACTCTTTTTCGGACATGTTGAATTGCCCTAATACTACATGGTGTTCTTTAATATAACTCGCATATCTAAAACAAACCTTGCTATACCAAACAGAAACACACCCACTTTCTACACCACCACAATTTAAAGCAACAAAGACAAACACAATGTTATGGCATCAATAAAAACAACCTTATTATTAACCATTTTTATTTATTTTATGCAGTTTTTGAAAAGCTTGATGAGTGTATATTTCATTGTCTACCTAGTTGGTCATCTGAAAATCATTATTTGTTGCTTTCTGTAATATTGTGTTTTATCTGCAGTTGCAAGAACATCATGTTGTATTGTCATTCCTCTGGTGTTGTTAGGTAACGGCGAGATGGGCAAACTCTTCAAGTAAATCCCGCACGATCGCAAACATGGCTTCAGGAGTAAGTAATCAGTGACGCAACTGCAAATACAACAGTAAGTGGGAGCTGCAGTATTTTAAAGAGATTCTTGCAAGAAAAATACTTTTTTGCGCCACAGAAATCTTTTGCACACCTGTCTTATCTTGGGCAGGTTTAAGCCATACAAAAAGGGGGTTATTATAGGTTGGCAAACAAGCAGATAGATAGAGAAGAAGACACGCACTTTATCAGGTAAATGGCTGGCCTTAAACTTGGCCTCAAAAATAGTGATAGTGCAGCCGACAAACATGTTTGATACAGAAACAATCTGAGGGGTACAGGTACTGATGGCTTTCTGCTTGTTCTCTTTAGAGGTATCGAAACACACTACTAGGATCCGTATGTAGGAGATCACAATGAGAGCAAACGGGATGGCCAAGGCCAGAATGGTGAAAATAAGTTGAGTTATATTGCTCACGACTGAAACGGAACACGCCAGTTCAGCTAATATTTGTGGGTCACAAAACACCTTGTTGATAACATTTCCACAAAATTTTAAATTGACAATAAACATGATGTATAACAGGACTAGGGTGAACGAATACAACCAGACAAGTGTAATGATGACAGCCACTCTTTCTGTGTTCATGATGACATTGTAATGCAAGGGTTTGCAGATGCATATATATCGGTCGTAAGCCATGGCTGTTAAGCTGCAAAACTCAACAGAAGCAGACGTGTAGATGTAGCACATCTGCAGATAACACCACGAAACAGGCACTTTGTGGACTTCGGAGAACATCTGTGAGAGCATGAGGGGATACAGAGATGTGCTGCCGCTAATTTCATTCACCAGCAGATTGCAAAGGAACATATACATCGGCTCGTGCAGGCTTCTGTCAGCCAATATAACCACAATGAGGGCAGTGTTAGCCACACATATTAAGCAGTACCATAGCAGCAGTAGGATGAAGTACAAGTACTTCAACTGTCCCATGTTAGTGTAGGCACCCAGCACAAAAAAGGCAATCTCACTTGAGTTGTCCATTTCTTAATTTGACTAATTGTCAAGAAGTATCCAGTATCTCAGTATGTACAGGATGATGTGAAAAAAAGACAATAAAAGACCTCACAGGATAAGGTAGTGCTCCTGTTGGCTCCTGCATCTACCCCCTCCCAGTCAGCCCTATAACAGCCACAGCTGAACTTATATGGATGTGAGGACTAGTGGGGCGGGCCATAGCACAGCCTCTGCAAATCTATGACATGTAAAATATTTATAACTCTTAAGACTTCCTCATTGTCTACATTTTTGTGTCAGATTACTGGATTTGTTGAACGGTACATACTGAATCAATGAAATAAATATTACTATAAAACTACCGTAAATTCTGGAATATTCAGCGCACCTGAATATAAGCCGCACCCACCAAATTGAAATATATATATTTTTTTTTACATATACAGGTCACACTTGTCTATAAGGCGCAGGTGCCCGTGTTGTAACATGGGATATTTACACAGAAAGACACACTAAATCTTGCAATCTTACCTACACTCGCTGCTCTCAGCATCACTCGCTAGCTCCGGTGAGTGAGACGTTTTTTTTTGCGAGGCCAAGTTCAACAGCTGCCATGGTCTAACCAGTCCAAGCGGAAGCTGTACAATTCTACACATGAGCAAACTTACAATACTGTATGCGTGTAAGTACATATACAGTAGATCCTGCAGAGTGACAGATTTTTCCCCTCTGCTTTAAATTGGAAATACAATCAAACCTCAGTTTTCAAACACCCCAGATTATGTGTGATTTGGTTTTCGACTAAAAGTTTCACCAACATTTTGTACAGCATTGCGCAAAACCAAGTAATCGGTTTGCCCTATTCAGTATCATTTTGCAGAAACCCAAACAAAGAACGCTACACATTGGTGACTTACCCTTTGTTCATTTTTTGTTAAGTGTGACTGCTAGATAACCTGCCATGAGGCCAGAGAAAATTGTCTTAATAAAAAAGATGAGAAAATATTGATTGAATAAATAACTCATTCCAAAGTATGAAGCTGGCGTCCCCATGGCCGATCATGCCAGTATGTAATGGAAGTCTGCATCAGCATGTTTTCTCCTGCCAAAGAAAGAAGAAATCAACAGAGTTAATATTGTGAAAGGGGTGAAGGTGTTAACAAACACAAACCATCTTTGGCAACAAGAGTCTTCAATAAAGGTAAATGTGATGGTAAATGTTCATTCGTCAATTTCCTTCCTATTTCATAGTTATTTTGCATTGTTTTTGCATATAAAACTATAATTAATGTCTAAAATAATGTGTTTGGCTGTGACCAAATGAATTGGATGTACATTATTTCTTATGAAAAAAATTTGCTTTGTTTAATTTTTTTGTACGATTTGCTTTTAGTCAGACCATTTTACTAATAAAAAACAATGTACCCCTGTAATTAAAAAAAGGTAACGTAAATAGTAAATGGGTTGATGGCTTTGTCTGCCGGAGAAAGAAAGTGTTGCAGCTATAAATCCAGAAGAGGGCACTGTCAAGTCAGTTCACTCAACTTTTGCCACCAGGTAGATGCTTTGACAAGACCTGAAGTTTTGTGAGAAAGGTACTGTACACCACAGGCTTGTAATTGTTTCGTAATTTATTAACTGAATATAAAATGTGTTTAATAACTGAGAGGCACATTATACTGTATTATTTCAATATCAATGATAAAAATGAGTTTTTTTTTTATGGGTTTGTCTGTTAGGCATGTTTTTGTTTCTCCCATTAGCTGGGGGTCTTGGAACAGAAGCCAATTTGGTGAATCTATAGCATGTTAATAATGTTACATGTTGACTTCCTGTTTAAAAATATATTTTACAAAAGTCTTCAGACTGTAAAGAAGAGTTCTTTGCCAACGGTAAAGTATTTCATACTTTCAGCCTATCATACACACGGCAACAGCGTGCTGGGTGCTATGAAATAGTATATTGTGTCAACACTGCCCCGCTGTTGCCATTTAGACAAGCAAACCCTTACTTTCTCTGAGCAATGACGACTCCGACACTTGACCAGAAGTGAGCAGTTGTGTATTGCTGCAACGTAATATTGAAAAATTTCATATGGCATCCGATGTTTTTTCTTATATTTGCAAGTGATTCACCAATATAATTCCACTGTGTTGTCAGTCCAGACAAATAGATAATTGAAAGGAAACAAACCTTATGTGCCTGTGTTTTTTTCTTCTTTGTTTTTGGTGTGTCAGGTTCTATAGCAAGAACCTGACACACCAAGAACCTATTTTATAGGTTTAAATAGCAAGAACATTTAAGTTTTCTCTACATTTTCTTGAGTTCCTGAATTGTGCAAACCTCTCGATTTCTGGCAATTGTGATATTGACAACCCGCAATGCTCATGAGGAGTGGAATATAAAATGTATGGTTATTCACAAATCTTTTTCCAAACTGCAATTTTAGTTTTTTTCTGCCGGTAATGAAATTAGCACGCAAGTAATGATGTGTTCGACACAGCAGAAAGTTTTGCCTTTGGATTATACATTTGCAGTTTTCAATAAGGAGCATAATATAATTCCATACAAATGGTAATTGTAATGGTTTAATTTTATTTGAACATGCATGTAAATTACATTGGAATACATCACTTAATACACTTGATGGTTCCACATGTCCAAAAGGAGTAGGAAGAAGCAAAACTTATTAAATCCTACCCCTGTAGGGTCTGCCCTATTTCAATATATTTGTACACTTCCTGCAGTTACTAAGTTTGAATGCATAAGTAAGGTCATGTGACAGTGTGTTAGATAGTCCTTGTCATGGTAAATACATTTTATTGCCGTCCTTTATATGTATATTAGTAGAGCAATGGTCTCAGTGGTCTCCAATGTTTTTTCTTGTGAGAGCTACTTTTACAAAATGAGAATGGCCAAGAGCTACTCATTTTTGTAACATTTATTTTCATATCTTATTAGGACCCTACAAAATCCATTTTAATTTTTCCCAATTTCCTAGATGGATGGAGTGGGTGGTTTTTGCCACCGTTTTAACATGTTTAGTTCAGGAGGGAGCAGGTTAGTTTTTGTGATGAGATCATGCCACTATGTAATGGCCTGCAAAGGAAATACTTCCCCACAGAAATGTTCTTTCTCATCATGATGACATAATTTTATGTCATCACTTTCCGTGAGATTCCGTGTTTAACAGTGAATTTTGTGAGTTTTTACTGGCCAATTCTGCGATTCTGTCCATCGGGCCCTATCTTATTTCAATCTAAAAAAATCAAATATCTTGTTTTTTGGAACATCAACAAAATGCTGATATCCACAACACACATTTTGGATTTTTGAATATACTGTATGGAATATGGAGTCCCAACCAGCCTGTTTGACTTCATCGTGAAATGACTTTCGCGCAAAGTGTATGCATGTTGGCATGATATTGATTTTACTGATGTTACCTATCCGTGACCCGCTTCTGGTCACTCGCGCTAAGAGCTACATTTAAACATAGCTACTACATAGTCACTGCAAGGAGGAATCGTGTGATCAGGTATTGACTACTCATCTTGGCAGAATGACTGTGGGCAGGTCATTGTTTTGCCTTTGTGTAGCCCAGTGGGAAAAAAAACAGGCAACATTTGCCTTTACTCACAAGCTTGAGCCATCAAGTAAATGCAATGACAAAAAGCAAATGGAAAAGACAAAACCGGAAAAGACAATAAATAAACAATAAAAGACAATAGAGAAAAACTAATGACAAAATGGAAAAAGAATAGGATACATTTGTATTATTTTGTATTGTTGATTCTCTGTATATTTCCACATGTATTTCCTTATCATTTTAGCACTTCTGTGATTCCATAGTTATGATATAGTTTCACTTTCCATTACTACTGGGAGATTTCAACGCCCACGTGGGCAATGACAGTGTGACTTGGAGGGGGGTGGTTGGGAGGAACGGCCTCCCTGATCTGAGCCCATTTGGGGTGTTGTTGCTGGACTTCTGTGCGAACCACAGTTTGTTCATAACAAACACCATGTTCGAACATAAGGATGTTCATAAGTGCACTTGGCACCAGGACACCCTAGGTTGCAGGTCTATGATCAACTTTGTGGTCGTCTTATCAGACCTGCGTTCGCATGTTCTGGACACGCGGATGAAGAGAGGGGCTGAGCTGTCAACTGACCACTACCTGGTGATGAGTTGGATTAGATGGTGGGGAAGGATGCCGGACAGACCTGGTAGACCCAAACGCGTAGTGAGGATGTGCTGGGAACGTCTGACAGAGTCTCCCGTTTGTTAAGTCTTCAACTCTCATTTCCGGCACAGCTTCGCCTGCATCTCGAGGGAGGACCGGAATATTTAGTCCGAATGGGCCGTTTTTGTGCCTCCATTGCTGAGGCAGCCAGGTGTAGTAGCAAGGTGGTCGGTGCCTTTTGTGGCGGCAAGACCCGAACCCGATGGTGGACACCGGGGGTTAGGGCTGCTGTCAAAAGAAGGAGTCCTATCAAGCATGGATGGATTGCGGGACTTCCGAAGCAGCTGACAGGTACCGGCAGGCCAAGCGGCATGCGGCATTGGCGGTGTTCGAGGGAAAAACCTGGGTGCGGGAGGAGTTCGGTGAGGCTACGGAGCACGACTTTCAGTTGGCCTCAAAGAGGTTCTGACAAACCGTCCGACGCCTTAGAAAGGGGAAGCGGTCCCCAGTCTACACTGTTTACAGTGCCGACGGGGGCTTGCTGACCTCGACTGAGGATATAGTTGGTCGGTGAAAGGAATGCTTTGAGGCCCTTCTCAATCACACTGACATACCTTCCGTAGAGGAAGCATAGTCTAAGGACACGTACGTGGACAGTTCTATCACCATGGCTGAGGTATTTAGGGTAGTTAAAACACTCCCCAATGGCAAGCCTCTGGGGGTAGACGAGTTCTGCCCGGAATTCCTCAAGGCTCTGGATGTTGGAGGACTGTCTTGGTTGACACGCCTCTTTAATGTTCTATGGAAGTTGGGAACAGTACCTCTGGACTGGCAGACCGGGGTGTTGGTTCCTATTTTTAAAAAGGGTGACCGTAGGGTGTGTTCCAACTATAGGGGGATAACACTCCTCAGCCTCCCTCGGAAAGTCTACTCCAGGGTGCTGGAGAGAAGGGGACGACCATTAGTCAAACCTTGGTTACAGGAGTTGGAATGTGGTTTTTGTCCTGGTCGCGGAACACTTGACCAGCTCTACACCCTTGCAAGGGTACTGGAGGGTATGTGGGAGTTTGACCACTACATGTGCTTTGTAGACTTGGAAAAGGAGTTCGACCGTGACACTCGTGGTGTCCTGTGGGGGGTGCTCCGGGAGTACAGGATCGGTGGTCCGCTACTACGTGCCATTCGGTCCTTGTACAATCGACGCAGGAGCCTGGTTTGCATTGCCAGCAGTAAGTCGAGCTTGTTTCTGGTGAACGTTGGCCTCCGCCAAGGCTGCCCTTTGTCACCGATTCTGTTCATACCTTCAGGGACAGAATTTCTAGGCGCAGTCAAAGCGTGGAGGGAGTCCAGCTTGGTGACCTTAGGATCTCGTCTCTGCTATTTGGAGACGATGTGGTCCTTATGGCCTCATCAGACTGTGACCTTCAGCATTTACTGGAGCAGTTTTGCAGAGTGTAAAGCTTATGGGATGAGACTCAGCACCTCCAAATCCGAGGCCATGGTTCTCAGTCGGAAACGGGTGGACTGTACCCTCCGTGTTGGGAGTGAGGTCTTGCCACAGGTGGAGGAGTTCAAGTATCCTGGGGTCTTGTTCACGAGTGAGGGACGGTTGGAGCGCGAGGTCGACAGAGGGATCGGTGCAGCGTCAGCAATAATGCTGTCACTGTACTGGACCTTCGTGGTGAAGAGAGAGCTGAGCCGGAAGGCAAAGCTCTCTGTTTACAGATCGATCTACGTTCCCACCCTCACCTATGGTCATGAGTTATGGGTCATGACCGTAAGAACGAGATCGCGGATACAAGTGGCGGAAATGAGTTTCCTCCGTAGGGTGGCTGGACTCACTCTAAGAGATTGGGTGAGGAGTTTGGCCATCCGAGAGGAGCTCAGTATAGAGCCGCTTCTTCACATCAAGAGGAGCCAGTTGAGGTGTCTCGGGCATCTAGTCATTATGCCTCCCAGGCGCCTCCCCGGTGAGGTGTTTCGGGCATGCCCAGTCGGGAGAAGGCCCCCGGAAAAACCTAGGACACGCTGGAGGGACTATGTCTCACAGATGGCCTGGGAATGTCTTGGTGTCCTCCCGATGGAGCTGGAAGAGGTCGCTGGGGACCTGGAAGTCTGGACTTCCCTACTGAAGCTGCTGCCCCCGCGACCCGGACCCGGATAAGCCGAGGAAAATGGAATGGAATGAAATGAAACCATTTATATTGTTAATTAGGTATACTGTACTTTAATTCCTTTGACTTTCACTTTGTTTTAAAGCATCTTGCTGTGGCACTATTTTATCCTGCAAATTTACTAGAAATTGATGCCATATTTGGTGTGTGTGTTTACTTTTGTCTAAATAACAAAAAAATAACTCAACCAACTTTCCTGTCTATTCAGCAACACAAACTCAGCTCCGTGCTTCCCATATCCGGTATGTAACGAAAAAGTATGGCAGTAAAACATGCAGGTACACCATGTAATGCATTCATTCCTCATTCGGCTTGCTACTTTGGCTTTGAGGCATGTTTTATAGAGCAGCTCTTTCTCGTTTAGAAAATGAAAAACTCATTTAATTTTACTTCTGCGAGCAAATACACAAAAACAGCCGTTCACCGTAAAATACTCGCTTTTTTTAAAACTTTGGGTTGGTGACTGGTAGTTGCGCTGCCCGCTCGTTATAACTATAATATTCTTAACTTAAAATTAGTAATGGCGCAAGGGGCTAGCTCAGCAAAATAGCGGCATCTACTACATAACGTGCTGTTGGCTGCTTAAGTAAATATTGTGTTGTTACCAGTTGTTGTTGCCTGTCACTCATGAAGTGGCATTGCAAAATGGTACAGAATAAATTTTTATGTGTTTATTTACATTTCAGGTTGGATTTTATTTTGCTGCGCAGCAAAACAATTGCAGTGTGCAGAAAACACAAGATCAGTGCGTGATTGTGCATGCACACAGCTTAGAGGGAACGTTGCTTGCGGGGGTGGCAGTCTTTGACAAAAACGAAAGATTAACTCAAATATCTAAAACAGTTATGATTAAAAACCCTTGATATACTGGTAAACTACATTTACTACAGAAGACATATTAAGATAAGTATCGTAAACATTAACTAGCTAATTTGATTTTTTGTTGGCAATTGTATTTACAGTATTTGGCACATGCGTTTATGTTCATTTATTAAGACAACATTTTATTAACCAAAGATATTTATTAAGACGACAATATTGTCTAAACAGGTCTGAGACATCCTGACCAAAACATACTCTAATGAGACAAACATGTTTTTTCCAGTATTGTCTAAACAGATTTGAGACACGCAGACCAAAACATAACACAGTGAGACAAACATGTTTTTTTCCAGTATTGATTTGATAGACAATTAGCAGATGTAATTCCCCTCTGTTGTGATGCTATGCCACAGAGGCACAGACATACACAGTGTAAACATGATGATTAAACCTCAGGGTCATTCGTCCACTATCCCCATGACATCAATTTACTGTCAGTGTATGGCTCTGGGACCACATGTCCCCATGTGGAGCACATACACAATCATGTGTTCAAAGTACCTCCACATATCATGAAGACAACAGGCAACTTTCATCAAGGGCATCAAGTTTGGCTTCAGTATGTCACAGTACATGTTGGGTTTCATGTTTCCCTCCGTGAATTGTTGCTCCTCAATGCCGGCAGCACTCATACAGCCCCAAACCATGAAGCTACCACCACCATGCTTGACTGTAGGCAAGGCAAATTTTGTACTCCTTACCTGGTTGCTGTCATTCATGCTTGCCACCAAGTTTATATTGGTACAGTCATACCACAGGACATGATTTGAGTAATCCCTTACGTAAATCTGCTTTTCTTCAGAAAACTGTTTACAAGCTTTCTTGTGCATCATCTTTAGAAGAGGAGAGAAGAGAGAGGAGGCTTCCTTCTGGGACAACAGCCATGCAGACCAATTTGACTCAGTATGCAGCGTATGGTCTAGAGACTGACAGGTTGACCCACTCTTTCAACCTCTGCACCTATGCTGGCAGCACTCATACATTTATTTTATGATGCTGAGTATGTGCACACAGCGTCTTTGGTCGGCCATGGTGAGGCCTGTTCTGTCCCGTTGAAGTGCTGTTTGCTCTTGCCCACTGTGTTGCAGCTCAGTTTCAGCGTGTTTACAGTCTTCTTTTAGTGTAGAACAGCTGGTTCCCAAACATTCCGCACTCGCGTATCCCATCAGACATTTGACCAGAGGCCAACCAGGTCCTGCATGCTGATTAATTGGTTAATTAATGTTATAGAAAGTAATTGTGGTCCAAAATTGTGTATTTGCATAGACAAATTTTGATAAAAGTTGTACATAAGCGTAAGTATTCATCCTACATATCTTTTTTTAGCTGGGTTTGGGATCCTTTCGTTTGAATTGGTTAAACTTAAGCTTCACTTTTGTCTACTTGCAATTGCTACGATTTAAATCTGCACAATAATTTGATACCAAATTGAAAAGGAAAGTTTACTTCTTAGCAGGCTTCTCGGTCTTCTTGGGCAGAAGAACAGCCTGGATGTTGGGCAAGACGCCACCTTGAGCGATGGTGACGCCACCAAGGAGTTTATTCAGCTCCTCGTCGTTACGGACGGCCAGCTGCAGATGACGGGGGATGATCCTAGTCTTCTTGTTGTCGCGGGCTGCGTTTCCAGCCAACTCCAGGATCTCAGCAGTCAAGTACTCCAGCACAGCCGCCAAATAGACGGGGGCGCCGGCACCGACGCGCTCGGCGTAATTACCTTTACGGAGCAGCCTGTGGACACGACCCACTGGGAACTGAAGCCCAGCACGGGAAGACCTGGTCTCGGCCTTTGCCCTCACTTTGCCCCCTTTTCCACGTCCCGACATGATTTCCAGTAATTTGCTTCAATGGTACGTTTCAGAATCAGAGTGGTTTGAAAAAAACCAAGAGGAGTGACCGCACCTCGCCCGGACGTGGGATACCGGGGCCTCACCCTGGAGCCAGGCCTAGGGGAGGGGCTCGCAGGCGAGCGCCTGGTGGCCAGGTCTTCACTCGTGGGACCTGGCCGGGCCTAGCGCGAAGAAGCCACACGGGAACTCCCCCCCGCAGACCCACCACCTGCTGGGGCAAGCATAAGGGTCCGGTGCTGGGCAGTGGTCGAGGGCGGGTGTCCAGGCGACCTGGTCTTCGGCGGCCAAATCTGGTTCTTGGGACATGGAATGTCACTTCTCTGGTGGGGAAGGAGTCCGAGCTTGTGGAAGAGGCGGAGAGATTCCAACTAGATATAGTCGGACTCACCTGAACCCACAGTTTGAGCTC